>JADRCD010198384.1:0-12111 GCA_019843815.1 Montemys delectorum | reverse complement strand
TCTCAAATGAACTGATTTTACATTTCAAACAATGCCTGTAGCCTATAAAACAATTATGTAAGTTACTTTTTAAAATTTCTATTTTATAACTAAATCCATTTATCTTCATTGATAGGACAGGTGAATTCTAAAACACCAAAAACTCTTCCATCTCCCCTCCCTTCCCACCACCACCCACCCTTCTTCTCTCTCCCACCCTCTTTCTGGATAGTTTCCTCAATAGTAGTTCATAGAAAATTGTTAAAGTTACGATTCTATGGAGCTCACAATAAGTTCTCAGTGTTCTAACTCAGAGAAGCATTGATTTTCAAATGAGTTTCAGTAAAAAGCTCTCCTTGGGACTTCAAACTGGTAAGTAGAAAGAAGTTATTTATACTTTTTTTTCTCTTCCAAGGATTTAGGTAACCTTTAATCTATTTAATGCTAATATCCAAAATAGTTGATTCCATAAAACATTGGAGAAGAACAGCTAAAGGGGAACGTTTATAATACCGCACAATGCAACAAAGCACGGCGGAAGATGTTGCAAAGTGAATCCTAACACATCTCAGGACTAACGGCTGAGATGAAAGCCTTGACCATGCCCCCAAGACACCTAAGATATTCTAGAATGAGAAAATTCAACAAGGAACTAATCAAATACCCTCTATATGTGATAACAAGTACCAACACAACTAAGAACCCCAGATACATTACACACATTTGCTCCTTAAGAAAAATGTTAGAATTATATAAACCACAAACGTTTGTCTACATGCCTTGCCAAAAGTTTTATGATTAATATACTTGATGCATTAAAATTGAACTTGCTCACTGCTAATTAACTTGACAGATATAATATATAAGTTATTAGGAAAATGTAGAGCACACTAATTTCTTTACTCAAAATACAAGTGGTAAGGACTTACTGCAACAATCATAATTGCGTTATCCAAAAAGCCAAACCCTACGAAAGGTATCGCATTGTGGAAGAATACTGAAAAACATCAAAACACAGAAAAATATATTTTAATTTCTTGGTAACTTTAGAATGAACAAAACAGGCCATGTAATTAAAGAGTTAAGAACGACCATAGTTCCTGTTGCTGCTGTAAGTTTACTTGACAGAAGTTATATTGGGAAACAAAACACAAATATGTAACACATAAAAACAATTTTTAGGCCTTTATGTTTCCTCAGTTGCAATGCACGCATGTACAGTTCGTGGAAGAGTTAGTCTGTAAACATGTGACGCCCCCGCTTAACCCGACACACGCCAGTCTATTTCTCTCCTGTACCTGGGAACTATCATAAAACTACTAATCTCTGTATGTGTAATAATAATTTAAAAAAATGCCTACACTCAAATTCCAGGGAAGTTATTTGACTGGTTTTACTCCCTCGTCAACTCTTTAAAGAAATCTTAGGAAAAGACAACTTCATCTGACATCTATGTGCAGTCTTTAACATCTCAGAACCTATCAGGATTCCCAAATGCTACTGAAACTGTAAGAATCAGTATTTGCTTGATATCAAAATGTGGCTTGAAGGCTTCTTCCTGCCAAAGACACTCCTCACATCATCTATCTGGTACAGAGCCTAAAACCTGGGATAAAAGTCTAAGTAGCAAACCATATCTTATTTTATAATTCTACCTCATTTTCTCAAATTTGCACCTTTAGCACACTATACAGTGCCTAGGACACAGCAGATGCTCAAAAATAATTACTTACAGCAGGACTACTACCCTGGAAAAGAAGCTAATTTGGTATTTAGACAACTGGAGGGGGCTGTGAAACACTGAAGCTGGGAACAGGAAAGAGTACTCTAACTGATCTTTACAACGTCAGGTCAACTGACAACGTTTTTCAATAAACATCAAGAATCTGAGCTCTATACTATATGTAAAGATAGTCCTCCCTGAAGCCAGTTGGTTATATTTGCTAGTATCTTCAGATTCGCTTCTCTTTTAATGCAGCTAAATATACAATGTAACTAAAGTATAATCCAGAAGTTATAAAAACGTGATACTGCTGTGGTGAGCTCTACGAACTGGAAGTGTTACAAGGCAAGAATTTTAAAAAGGAAACGCCTCTACCCACAACTACTCTCAAAGAAATGTCACATTCAGCATGATAATATGTACCAACATGTACAGATTATTACATCGACAGTACACAACAGACATATCCAGTCATTTCAATGTCACTTGTCACAGTAACAATGTTCATGACAAAGAGCAGAATATCCCACTGTGATTATCACTGCAAAAGCTATCAAGATGGTAAAAAAAATCAACCCTTACACTCATGACATGGGATTTAGCTCAAGAACCCAGCTGACTTCTCTGGTTTTTCTCCTATGTCCACTGGATGCCTATTGAACATCCTGACTTTTATAAGTAAGCAGCTTCCAAAACACACACAATCCTAACTTCATACTACAATCTACACTTAATAGGCAAAGGGGTACATTGGAAATTTTATAGTCACCCACTATCTAAGTGTATCTAGATACAACCTTCTCTGTGGTCTCTGAAACACAAATATGGGAGAAGAAGGGAGAAATCAACTGAGATCACTTAATATTTTAATAACATGATGGCATCTTAATAAGATATTAATGGCATTAAATTAAGATTACATTGACTGTTTATCCTGGGAGAAGCCCGTCAGTAACATGAAGGCTGCCACTCTAATCAGCTTGAACTACGAAGTGGGTCTTTATCTTTATATTTAAATAAATCTGTCAAATAAATAAAAACTACTTTTAACTCAAAGGAGAAAAATTAAGTTTCTCAAAAATACGTATGCACTGGGTACCTCACTGGGAACTTGAGATACAAAGACACATAAAACTTGGCTTCCACATGGCAAAGGATTAGACATAGAAACCTATCCACATAAACAGTTCATTTCAACATCACCTACAAAAATGAGAATAGTGTTGTATATACTATAAATACAGAATTAGGACTCTGGGCTAGGAGAATCGGGGAAGATTACCTGGGAAGAGAGATCTTAAAGAATTCTTAAACTGTTTTGGTGTTTGAGGAAAGTTACTAATTTCTAACATAAATTATATTCTACCTAAGAGAGAGGGAAAAAAAGAACTATCATTAGTTTTTTCTTAGTCGTTTGAATTTGCCTTCCAATGAATAATGATCTCCTGCTAATTCACTATTTCTTCAATTCCCTTTAGCAAACACTATTCTATAGCTAAGCAGCTGTTAGCAGATGACATTTAATATTTAATTACCTACTTAATTACCACCTACTCAAATTCACCGTCACACTTTTAAATGATTCTCTCCCACTGTCTTTTAATAAGACCCTAAACTGTTTTACATCACTCCCGTGTTAACCTGCAATATTCATTCTTATCAGAAAAGAAAGAACATTACGGCTCAGTAATGAGGTTCTTCCTCCTCAAATAAACTGCACTTACTTTCTTACTGCTGTGAATGCACTGTCTGCATCAGAGAACAGTTAGCCCAAATCTAAAATTAAGTTCTTCAGTCACCCAACTACATCCAACACAACCTTTTACCTAGGAAGTAAAATATAATATAGATAGTTTCTGAAAATTAAGAAAACTTCTAACATAAATTTATTTTTATTACTAGATGATAAGAACATTTAAAAAATATAAGATATCCCATAATACTGTGATATATTTTCAGCCAGGATTAGAAAGCACTCTTACATGACAAACTAAGATTACCCATTATTCTATCAGGAAGGCTTAATTTACTGACTGTTGTGCTACTATACGAAATAGTTCCTTCAGGTCCAGAAAAGGGGTGCATAGTTATTACTTGTTAACAATTAGAGAACCATTACCATATCTCAGCTGTCCTGGAGTGGGTGGTAGAGCTTCCAATTTTTCTAAAGGGAAAAAGGGGTATGAAGCAAGAATTAGTTACGATCGTATAAAACAGACTTACAAAATGGAAAGATGGATTTAAGTTAGTAGATTTAAATTTATTCATTTTAAAGAATACTGGTACGGAGTAAATTATAAGACTAGGAACTAAACAGCTTCAGCCACATGCAGTGGATCACACTAATGGGGGTTCTCTTTTATCTAGGTCATGGTGTCATTATGCAAGGAGCCCATTTGCATCAATTACAGTAAAAATACATTCTAGAAAATATGGAAACTCTGGATGATTTAACAAATATATATAAACTAATACTGAGAGCAGAAAAAAACAACCACCCAAATATGCTTATACTTGTTTGCTTATTGAGTTAGAGACAGAGTCTTGTTTTACAGTCCAGGTTGGCCTCGAATCTACCATCTTCCTGCTACCAAAATACCTGTGCCACCACAACCACTTGGAAATTATATTTTAAAGGCAATGTCATTACAATAATGGTTTTACTGGCTTGTATAATGTCCTCCAATTAATTCCATATAACAATATGCTGAATTTTTTAACTCTCAAAGCTATACTACTAGAATAAATAGTCTACACACTAGAACAAACAAACAAACCTAAAAAGACAGTGTTTTTATCTAAAATAGCAAATAATAAATGCTATTTATAATATATGGCAGACAGTTCATCTTCAATCAAAAAGCTGAAAGGCAACAGGTAATATATGACAAAGCTTTCCCAACTATTAACAAATGTATCATGTCTATCATGTAAAAATTTAGAACTATTACAAAATGTAAATAGAACACCTCACCATCTGTGAAAGCTAAAAGGGTTAATAATTCCATCTTAAGTAGAATGAATTGGTAACTCAGAGAAGAACCTGTACAGATTTGTCCCCAGCAGGCTCCTATACAGAAAGCTTGGTTCCCTGTGCAGCTGGGTGCAGAGTGGGGCTTTGGGAAGTGGCTGGATCACTGGGGCCCTGACTCTATCGATGGATTCATCCTTTACAGAGTAGTAGAATTGTGGCATTATTCAGAGGTGATGGAAAGTAGGGTGTGGGTCCTAATCAGAAGACATGCTTGGAAACATTCACCTTCTTTGTGCACAGCCCCTTCCAGTCTGTTTCCTAGACACCATGCACTGAGCAGCTTTGACCATGCCATGATGGTCTGCCTCATCACCACCCAGAAACAATGGGGCCAACCCACTACAGACTGACCCACATGAAACTGGGAGCCAAGATGAATCTTTCCTTTAAAGATTGTTTTTTGGTCTTTTTGATTTGTGTGTGGTGTGTGTGTGTGTGTGTGTGTGTGTGTGTGTGTGTGTGTGTGTGTGTATGTGTGTGTATGAATGTGTGTGTTTTAACCTCTTATATTTGGTCACAGCAATGAATAGCTGGGGTTTATATATTTGGGAGAAATATTACCAACACATTTTGAGAACAGGATAATACTAAAAACATAGCCTAACACATAAAAGTAAATATAAAGTTGCAGGCCAGAGACCTAGCGCAGAGCTAGAGTACTTGTGTAACAGGTACAAAGTTGTAGATTCAATCCTTGAAACCAAAGGGATGGGGAAAAAATTGAAAATTACAGGCACAGCTCACAGGCATGCATGGAAGCAAAACACCCATGCGCAAAGAACAAAAGTTGATCTTAAAATGTAACAAAAGATGAAGAATCCCAGTTTTCCATGTGACCAAAACAACCAGAAAATCAGGATAGCTTGTAAAATACTGTAACCACCTAAGGAATAGTTCGTTTTTATTCCTTGATGACTGAGATACAGTACCACAATAAAATCCCCACTGTGAAGCTGAATTCCTGTTTATCTAGGAAATGTAAAACTGAAAGGAGCCACTATACAAACCATAAGTGTGTCAGAAAAGAACATTTTCCCCCTCCTAACCCAGGTGCTTTTGAATTTGTTACATAAACTTGTAAGCTTTAAACTCCATGTAAAGAAATGGCAAGTTAAATAAGAAAGAAAAAAACAAAACAAAAGAATAAGGAAAAAATGTAGACTTTTTTAAAAAAATAAGAATTAGAGATTTGATGTAAAACAGATTTAAAAAACAAAAACAAAACAACAACTTGGGAAGAAAGCCAGGCCACACAGGAAGCTCAAGCCTGAGGCTCCACTGTGGGAACACAGGGTTTCCAGCCCCTCCAACCTATCTGCTTTGTTGCTCGGCCATACAGAAGTCTCTAGACATTGGGTCACTCACTGACTGACAGACAAACATGCAGCACAGTGCCAATCACCCCAAGAAAGCAGAGAATCATCCAAGGTGCACCCACACTTTGCTTGCCACTAAGTTTCCAGGACCCCTTGGCTGTATTCTAAAAAGTTTACGCTGAATCCTTAGCCAACTGTATAGTAGTTTTCCTTTGTGTCTAGTGAGGCATCTGGTGGGAGAGGAAATGACTAACTGGAGGTTGATTCTAATAAACTGAACTCCAGCTAATTAGGTTTTCATTTTTGCTATACTGGAAAATATCCAAGAGGCTTTTTCTTTGGTAGAAGCTCTTCCAGGAATGTAGTGGTTCTGCCTTTAATCCCTGCAGTGCACAGTGAGCACAGGTCAGTGTACTTGAGTTCAAGGCCAGCCAGGGCTACATAGTAAGACCCTGTCTCAAATAACAATCAAACAAAACCGGGCGTCTTGGTACTCTGGAGGCAGAGACAGGTGGATCTCCGTGAGTTCAAGTCCATTCATGGCTACGTAGAGAGACCCTGTCTCAAAAAAAATAAAAAATAAAAAAAAATAAAATAAAATAAAATAAAATAAAATAAAAAAGATACATACCATACTGAGGACAGTAATCCTAGATCTGAGTATGCACTATTGTAGAAACTCTATGACCTCACCACTGTAAAGCAAATACTTCCACTTTAGAGCTCATGTTTACTTCAATCTTAGGGTACTCCTGCCAGATTTTACCCATAACTCACAGCTGAAATATGACTTACGTTAAAATATTATTTAAAAACTCAGGTTACAAAAGAAAATCAAGTGATATTGTACTTCACAAGCACAGAAAGTCAGGCTGTGTGTGTGTTTGTCAGTTCAGGTAAGACGCTCTGTGAAGCCTCAGAAGACAGGAACACAGATGATCAGCTCTACTGTAGTACCAGATAGAAAGTCTGGCTTATCATTCACAGGGGACACTTTAAAAACAGACTGGAGAAAACAAAAGCCTAATGGCAATCATTACTATTTTGGGTGGAGGGAAAAAAACCCACTAACACCTTTTAGAACAACAAACAATAGAGCTGAAACTTAAAAACTTTCTCCCAACTCTCACTGCATCAGCAGTGGATGACGTACTTTCTCTATGATAAAGCAAAGAAAGAAGTAAGCCTTCCTTCTCTTAAGAGTCTACCTGAAACACAAGTCCTGGGGGCTCAGTGCTCAACATCTGACAAGGGAGAGGAGAGGGCTATCACAGAGAAAATGACAGGTTTGGAGGCACTGTTTTCTCTCAAGGAGGCAAAGACAACCTCACACTCACTCACTCACACACACACACACACACACCTGTGCATGGTGTGTCATGCCATGTAGTTATCAGTGTCTGACCTGTGGTCACTCAAGATATAGAGAATAAGGCAATATTTCTCTTCCTTACTTTGATATAATAACATTTAGCTGTTTTACAGAATTAAAATATGTACATGTGACTTCTCTTACTTATAACAAGATGTACCACATTTCTAACATTGCTTTTGCCCTTGAAATCATCATTAGTTGCTGAATCTGTAATGTGTCACAATCACCAAGAAAGAGGTTCGAGACCAACAAAAGAAACATGGTTGAGTAAAGGCCAAGTTTTTCAAATCTTATTTTTGCTGGGTCTTTCATGAGATAACACTTTTCATAGTGAAGAGAAATCAATTTTATGTATGAAACCATCAAACTCTTACCCTACTTGAGGAAATAATTTTCTGACAGTAAATTCCCAAAACAATTTATTCCAGTGGCAAAAGCCCATATGCCTTTTTACTGATTTCAAAGTAATAAAAATCATATAAATTTGTACTCACAGCAAAATTATTAGTAAAATAAACTACACAAAACCAAATGTAGTGAGTATATATTATCCGATGTTATCTGGAGAAAACAGTATTTGTTTATATCTCATCTGCCTTAGCCAAAGTGATCTTACAACAATATTCATTAATTTTTGAATCTGAGCTTTTCTATTAACTTAGACAAATGTATAGCAGATTAATTCTTTATTGGAAACTTTGATTAGTTGCTGTTTTCTCATACATAGGATTCCATACCTAAATCTCCATGTTCCTCAGAAAAGTTATTAAGTGGAATTTTCTGTGGTGTTCTTCAACCCAAAATAAAAGCAAGACATGTACTTAAAGACTGCTCGAAAGCTGTAAAATGTCTCCTAGGAAAAGCATGCCTAACAAGCCCCGCCCCGCTGCTCTCCTGCCCGTTTCTTGGGATAGAGGTCAGGCTTTGCTGCCCAGGGTAGACTGAAACCAGTCAGTGGCCCTGGCCTCAGCCACTCAAGGGCTGCAGCGACAGGGGTGCCAGGAATGCAGCTTGCTCAGGTCAAACTCTAGGAAACTATTTTCATGTTTTGAGATGTAGATAAAATACAAGTAAGAAAGAAACTTTAAAATTTCCAAGCTCCAACTGTTTCTTTTAAATGACAAGACTCTAACAGCAACAACAACAAAGAATAAACCTGAGTTTACTGTAGGATTTAATCTATATATCTCTTCTTTACCATATTTTCCTTTAAAGATTTTATCAATATCAATAAAATTTATAGAATAATTTTTAGAGTGAGCTATGCTGGTTGCTGTCTTTCTTTTCTAATTCTTCTACAAGATAGATTTTAAATTGAATCCAAAGGCTGTAACAGGAGAAGTGTGAGACAGCTATAATTTCCGTACTTTAGTTTCCATTGTCCAATTACAAAATGTGTTTATAGCAAGTGCCCTGCAGCAGAACTGCAGCCCGTGGCATACAATATATGATCCCACAGAAACTATGATTGGTTGTTTCAATGTTAAACACTCATTAAACTTACCTACATCTTTATGATGACTCAAAGCTTGAAATGATTAAAGCTTTGTAAACCCAAGCATCTTACATCCAACTACTTTATTGTGCTCTCATCACAAAGTAATTCTAAATATAATGGTTAATTTCAGCCTACTGCCATCAATGTAAAAAAAAAAAAAACCAAGAGAAATATTTTTAAATCATTTAAGTAAGTAAAAATAGCAAAAGAGCATCTCTCTGAGATGACAGACAACAATCTAGAGCCTGTGCCTGACCTTCTGGACACCTGCCTACTGCAGATCCACCCAGCATCTGTCCAGGGAACAGAGCCAGCAGCACAAACTGGTCTCATCTACTAAGGATCTCATGAAGGAGAACAAAGACAAAACTGATGTTTTTAAACAGTTATCAGAGAACTACGATCTCAGGCATAATGAATACCTGTTTTGTTTTTAATAGGAACAAAACCATCAAATGGGTATGATGAAATTCACGGTAACACCTTAAAGAATACAAAACACAAACCATTCCGCATGCAGAATAATTTAGCTAGTTATATTAGATAACAAAAGCCATGCACCAAAATAGGGATTTAGAGCATAATTTATAATTATGGCTCAGTAACATATCTGCAAGAAACAAAAAGTGAACACTCCTTAGAAATAGCACAGAACTTAATTGATTTAGTAGAATTTAGTTAATATGCCCTTTTAAATAAAAATTTCAAGTAAAGATCATATTTACTTATATTTTAAATATATGCTTTGGGTTAAACCCCTGAAAATATTTGAATGTGATCCTGTAGTTTTATTTAGTAATTAAAAGTAAGATTAAGATAGATAGATAAGTAGATAGATGGATAGATAAATAGACAGACATATATCTTGTGTGTGTGTGTGTGTGTGTGTGTGTGTGTGTGTATGTAGTGATTATATGATATGTACTCAAAGATAGTCCTACTCAGAGTTTTAGCAGAGATGTACCATCTCCTTGATCTTCTGGAGAACTTGATTAGCTCTGTAAGGCTGGACTGCACCCAACCCAGTACCTAGAGGGGCCAGTGACACCACAGCTAAAAACAGGGGCTGACCAGTGGTGTTGACAAGACAGTTACTATGCTCAACTAGATATGAACTTACTAATCAAACTGTAGCTTAAGTAATAATTACTACACTAAGGTACAATAACCTATCTTTCATTTCACAGTATCTTTCTGTCTTTTAAGATAACCAAACAAAACATTAGTGTATGGTTGCTTTTACATATGTAGCTGTGTACATGCAACAGTTACAGATGTCCCTTAACACAGACTTCCCTGCCTTTAAGCCTATGAATGACAGGAAATCATTACATGTGATGTCTTTTAAGAGGTTAATATATCAAAACAATGGTATAACTTTAAGAAAAGTCAGATCTTGCTATTTTTATTTATTGTGGGTATTAGCATTTTCTTTGAAAAAGAATCATATAATCATTTATAATACTACAGATTAAAAAAAACTTAAAAGCTGAGCTAGAAAATCTAAAATATCATAAATATCATAAATAGTATATCTGTCTATGAATATGGTTACATAAGGACATTCATTTTAAGATAAAATTGCCTAACATCAAGGAAAGAACAGAGATTTTTTTTCAGTGGCTTGCCACCCTGTTCTTTTTCTATCATTCCTCAAATAAGAATGCTTCCACAAAAGAGTAGCAATGAAAGCATTCTTGGAAGTACAGCATTCTAGGTGGGATGCTGCCCCCCTCTAGAAGCAAATGCACAGCTGCTTTGCATATGATAGAACTGCTCCTAGCAGCAGGGATATGACAGAGTCCATCACAGCTAAGAACTATTCAGTCTCAATGCCTGGAGCATGGCCTTTCATCAGGAAATTCTCTGCTTTGAAGATGTGAAGATGTAGGCACAGAGACAGTGACTCGATCATGATGTACCTAGATCCTAGGTTCAAATTCTCTTTGATTTAATAAACCTCCAGCGGAAAATAAAGAACAATCAAAAATACCAACATGCACATGTATAGTACTATCAAGACACTGGTCATGTGTTAATATTTGAAACAGAAAAAAACCTCAATTAAATAAAATACCAATATCCTTTTTAAGTTGTTTTTCCTTCTCTCCTAGAATATAATTTCTCTCAGACATAATTTTCAAACAATGGTCATTTAAAAGAAAGTAAGAAATCTGACATATCTCACCCCCACTCATCATGAAAAGAAAAATAAAACACCCTTATGGCTCATCACACTCACCAGATAAAACACTACATGAATGGGGGTGGGGCATGCACACATCAGACTTCTGCTGGTCTCAGAACTATGTGGCCTCCGGGATGGGGCCAACCTCTGTCTTTAACCCTGAACAAACACATTGTCCTGAAATTGCACTGGACTAAAATTCCACAGGGCTTGGTGCAAATGCCTGCTCTGATAAGGAACAGATGCCAAATCCTGAACACATTTTCATGGTGCACAAATGAGAGATTTAAAGATTCAACTGTGTTATCCATCTCTGTTGTATGATGGTAGCCTTTGTAAGGATACTACCTAAATATTGCAAAGAGGAGTAGTAACTAGGGGCATAGTTAAAGACTGAGTTTCAAACACTGGTATCAAACAATCCATACTGTTAGCTCAGTTACTGTTTGGCAGTGCCGGAACTGCTGGGGATGTGTGCTATCAGCTACGGGGCAAATAGCATTTCTCTAGGTCTACGTTGGAAACAATCTCCAGAATAGTTCACAACCAAAACTATCCTTCAAAAGACACTACCATTAAATGTGTGTGCTTACCTGCTTCCTTTTTTTTTTACACTGGCATTAGAATTAGCAAAGTAGCATATAGGATTTTACAGACAAGGAACTAGTATGTTAATGTGAGCGCAAAGATGTGCACACACTTGTGCCTCTATATATCTCTGAAATTCTGACAATTCGGCTTTTGTCCTTGACCCCATAAATATTATCTGAGTGGCATTTAATTCTTGTCCTTATGAAATTTCTTCAACCCATAAAGCTATAAAATAATTCAGATCTTTCACACGCTGTACTGTATTCTTGAAGAATGTTAAATCTTAACGAGTTAATGTTAAATCTTAAATAGACTACGAATTGAAATTATGATAGAGAACATTGATTTCAAATTATTTTTCCCTGTGTGGATTTCATACACAAAGGCATATATAAGCAAGTCTGACA
>JADRCD010198380.1:0-15432 GCA_019843815.1 Montemys delectorum | reverse complement strand
TACCTCACCTAACTATAGAGTTAGCAGCAGGAGAGCTCTTGGGACTTTGGCTTGGAACTCCATGTTACATCATGAACTCCTTGAAAGCTACTTCTGTGGCTTATACTTTTATTTTCTTGAGTGACTTAGTTAATGTCCTTTTGCAAGAGGTAACACTAGAAAGGAAAAAAAAAAAGGAAAAAAAAGAAAAGATATCATTTTTTTCTGTTCAGGAAAGGAGATTCTTCTAGCATACTTCTGTGAGCAGATGGGACAGGAAGTGATGAGCCATAACATAGAGTACATTGATTTGGGAAGATACAATGTTTGGAGGTTTGGTTTTGTTTACTGTAGCACTTGGGATCCATCCCAGCAGCTAGTACTTCTAGGGAAGAGCTACACCACAGGCCCCGAGGTGAAGATTTTTGAACAATATACTTGAGTAAATTAACAAGGAGAGAGATCTATTTTCACTTTAAATTCAGAGAAAAAGAAAGGGAAAGGTTGCCTCATCTCTGAATACAGGAGAATATTCTGTCTTTGTCTTAATGATTTAAACATATCAATACTTCCTTCATTTTTTAATAGCAAAACCAAAACCAAAGTGCTGAGGTTTGTCTACTGTGTCCTTGTCTACAGCGGCCTGAGCACATTAAGGTCCATCGCTTACCTTCCCCTCTCCCTGTCTCTAAGTTCCACCGACTCTGCTTCCTTCTGCTCCTCCTACCCCTTCCCCCACTCCTCCTCCTCCTCCTGCTGCTCCTGCTGCTCTCCAGCTGCCCCTTCCTTGCCCCATCATTTTTTGCTCAGGTGGCTCTGAGTCCTCATCATCCCTTACTTACCCCCTCTCTTGCTTCTTCAGCAAGTTCTCCACAGTGATTCTTGGAGGATCATTCTAGGAGACAAAAGCTCCTACAAGTGTGCTCCCTGACATTACATTTCAAAGGCTCCAGAATAAAAGTTAAAGTTCTTGGAATGTTACATCAGGAACATTGTGGTCTAGCTTATCATTTGTGCTTACTTCCCTGGTTGCCTAAAACACTCTCTATCATTCTCATCCTTTCTTTTTTTTTTTTTAAGATTTTTTTTTTTATTTTATTTTATGTGTATGAGTACACTGTAGCTGTACAGATGGTCGTGAGCCATCATGTGGTGGCTGGAAATTGAGCTCAGGACAGCTCCGCCTCCCACCCCCCCCCCCCCCCCTCCCGTTTCTCCCCCCCCCCCCCCCCCCGCCCCCATAGCTACAGTGTATTACACTGGAGCTATCTTCAAACACACCAGAAGAGGGCGTCAGATCTCATTACAGGTGGTTGTAAGCCACCATGTGGTTGCTGGGATCCGAACTCAGGACCTTCGAAGAGCAGTCGGTGCTCTTACCTGCTGAGCCATCTCTCCAGCCCCGTTCTCGTCCTTTCAATAGGACCCACTACTATTAACTCATGATGTAGATAGAATAGGTGTAGATACCATGGCTTCTGAGCAAAGCAAGACATGCCCAGTGAGCCCAGGAAGGGGTCATGGGTCTGTGTGTGTCTGTGCTTTCTTCATGCAGAAAGAGCTAACCAGAAACGATCCTTTGGTGATGGAAGGCCCCAGGGAAGGGAAGGCAGATCCTTGTAGGAAAGGGCCCCCTAGTCTGTTATACAATAGCTTTCAGACAAATCAGGTATAGGGCTTGTCTGCCAACTGCACTAAAGCCTTATTTTTTTTTTTCCTCAAGAAGAGGAAATGACTGGGTGGCATTGGAGAAACACACTGATCTGGGATGTTCTGTGCTAATGAGTCTTAACCTCGTTTTCTTCCAAGGGGAGACATACACCTTTGGTTATACCAGCACTGGACGGTTGAATTTTATTTTCCACCAAGCATCATAGCACATATGTGTTCTCATCTGCATGTCTGAGGGGTAAAATGTGAAAGGGACCACAAAGAACACATTAAAGAGAGAAAGCCCAAGAAGCAAGAGGAGCAGAAGCTGAACAAATGTAGCTTTAGGAAGCCAACCCTTACATGGCGAGTAAAATGTAAAGGAGCCAGTGAGGAGTAAGAACAGGGATGCCAGGAAGAATGAGGGAGCTTGCAGAGAGGACCATAAATCACTTGGTGTCCATGTAGTTCAAGTTGACATTTTCCTCTCATTTTTAACCATGTCACATGATTCTATTGTTTGGCTGGGAGGATGTGAATACATATTGCAGTTGGCTCAGGTTGCTCCACTGTACAAGGTATGAAGCTGGGTCGTCAAGACAGATAGATGGCTGCTTAAATTACATGTGACAAAAAGTGAGGGGGGGAAGAACAATTTAAACACTAGGTCAATATTTTCAAATATAATGCTTTGAGTCCCTTGGAGTGCTTTCATGTATTGAAGGGGATGGAATTACTGTAGTGATGGTAGATGAATGTACTAACTACAGCCTCCATAGATGAGCTGACCTCACTGGGCCCTGTGTTCCTGGAAGCCTTCCCTGCACTGGCCACTGTGTCACACTCAGAGCATTGCCCCTGCAGTGACTGGAGTAGGCAGTGTATGAAAGGGGCTCTTTTCAGTCCCAAATAAATAAATCAACCAAAGGGGTGATTATGAACAGCTCTGTTAGGTTCCTAGGTTCAGACCAAGGAGTGCTGCTGTTGAATCAGCCATGTGTGATTTTTAACCGAAGGCTATCCAGAACTCTGATTTAGCTGTGAACCACAGTGTCCAGTTAGCATTGCCCTCATTGTTTGGAAGAAAAAACAAACAAACATGATTTCAGAAGTGAGCAAAGAAACACGAGGCAAAGGGGTTCAGAGGGCTGTCCTTCCTGCTCTGTGACAAAAGAAGTCCACAGGCAGAAATGAAATAGAGCGAGTGGCATTCGTTCATGCCTCCAGAAATCCATGACGCCGGGCAAACCTTAATACTCAAAATTTGGCAATGAGTCCTCACTTCTGTGGTTCTTTAACATTTAGATATGAAACTAGTTATAACCTGAGCTAGACACATGCTGTTTCTCGAGGAAACTAAAACTCACCTTTGCACACACTGGACTGAGGAAAGGAGTCCAGAGAAAGGAAGGAGATATTGAGAGATCGAGGCTATGAGGCCAGCAGAGTCACAGACACCTTTTACCTGTGCGATCTTCACTACTTGACCCTTGACTGGTGCCTCGGGGCAGATACTAGACACCTCAGGTCAGTAGTTAGGAAAAGCTACCCTCGCCCCTCCCTTTTCTTCTAGGCACAAAATGAGAGTCTGCTCAAAACTAGGTGAACAGTGCACTCTTTCCCAGTGGATGGAGAAAGTAAAGGTGCCTTTTCCCACCCATCCTCCTGTACTTTCGAACATCTACAGGTTCAGTTTATTTTACAGCCAGTGTGATCCTTCCTCTTTATCCCCTCTTCATCTCTCTTCCACCACTGCTGCCCCCCACCCCATTTCAGAAACATCAGACCTTCACCACATCTTGTCCTCATGTACATTATTGGTCATGTGATCTCTGCCTCCATTAACTGTGTAGCCTCCTCTTCAATGGGAAGTTGAAGGTAGTTTTTGGTGTTTCCTCTCGGCCCTGCCTCTGAAGATGGAATGCAGATGTATTATCTTGTCTCATCTACTTTATAGAAGTATGTCTTCTGGGTATAGCTCCTTGGTAGAGGCCCCCCCCTCACCTCTTGCCTTCAGCACAGTAGTTAGAGCTCTCGTTTCCTTTCTTTTCTGATTCATTTTTGGCTTTGTAAATCTTCTTACACTAAATGAGACCTCAGAGGAGGCGTCCAATCCTCTGTGACTCTGTCCTTCCACATTTGCTAATCCCTATCCATAAACATTGCCACTGATAGCCAGCAGCGGGGATGACCTCCCTCACACCTCATTCTGTGTCTTTCACATCTCATTTCTGTCATCGTTGTTGGGCAGTGCAGCACATGTTGGCCTTAGCGGCACCTCCTTGTCATAGGGAACTAGTAGGAAAATGGCAGCACCCAGCACATCTCTATGAATCCAAATCACTGATAATGCAGGGGGTGGACTCCAGGTGATTTTGCCATACATAGCACAGAGTGAAGACGCTGCTGCTGTGTTGCTGCTGACCACAGAGGTGAGGTGGCTGCTTGAACCCATTGAATTAGTGTGGTACCATTAGGTCTGAGTTGACCACTGTCTTAGTCAGGGTTTCTATTCCTGCACAAACATCATGACCAAGAAGCAAGTTGGGGAGGAAGGGGTTTATTTGGCTTACTTCCACATGGCTGTTTATCACCAGAGGAAGTCAGGACTGGAACTCAAGCAAGTCAGGAAGTAGGAGCTGATGCAGAGGCCATGGAGGGATGTTTCTTACTGGTTTGCTTCCCCTGGCTTGCTCAGCCTGCTTTCTTATAGAACCCAAGACTTCCAGCCCAGGCATGGCACCACCCACAAGGGGCCCTACCCCCTTGATCACTAATTGAGAAAATGCCCCACAGCTGGATCTCATGGAGGCACTGCCCCAACTGAAACTCCCTTCTCTGTGATAACTCTAGCCTGTGTCAAGTTGGCACACAAAACCAGCCAGTACAACCACCAAGGTACTTTCTCTAATAAGTCTCCCAAGGTTGATTCAATGCATGGTGCCTTCGAGGACTAAGCTGTAACCAGCCCCTGTAGTACTACCCATGCCTTTTCATAAAAGCGAATGGCTGCCACCACTGCCACCTCTTCTTCCTCCTCCTCTTCTTCCTCCTCCTCTTCCTCCTCCTCTTCCTCCTCCTCCTCCTCCTCCTCCTTTCTTTCATTTTCTTCTTTCCTCCCTCCCCCTTCCCTACTTCTCTCCCCTTTCCACCTTTGCTCCTCCCTTCCTCCTCCTCCTTCCTCCCTCCTCCCTCCCTTTTCCCTTCCTTCCCTCTCCCCTTCCCCTTCCTTCCCCTTCCCCAAGATATAGCCAGCACTAGGCACATAGCACCCATAGTAAGCAGATATACATGGATAAACATTCGTTGGAATACAACTTAGCTTTCTTACAGATGCAATCCAGCTGCTACAGCAGTGTTGGAACCACTTAACATAGCCACACACCCAACCCAAATCAGAGGAAATGTGGACTTCTTCAGACCTAAATTTCAGAAAAAGAAATATAAGACATTAGATAGATTTGTTTTTTAAATCATCAAATAGAAAAGCGTTGTTTATTGTTACTGTTTTAACCAATTGTAATTTTTTTTTTTTTTTGGTGATGAAGCAAGCCCCAACAACTTTATTTTTTTCTTAGTATTTTTATACCATCTAAGACAAAATTCTGTATGTAAGAAAAAGATTACCTCATAGCCGCAAGTTACATATTCTCTAAAAACAATCACCACAAAAACATTCTTCAAAAATAAAATTATTAGGAAAAAATTACAACAGGATTATTGATTATATATTCTTCTTTGAAACTCATACCTAATTAAACAGTTCTCATCTACCTTTCTCTCCACAAATTCATTGTAACCCCAAACTGATAATTCTTTTGTCATTGATTCCCAAAGTTTAAGCAAGCCAAATCTATGGTAGCCAATTTGAAGTCTTAGTCAGCTAAACTGGCTAATCATCTATTCTCTAGTGTTATACTCCTAATAGAATTATTTACTCTTTGTTGATAACTCTGCATTTTTTTTTTTTTTTGTGCACACCAAAACACGTGGCCACATTCCTAGATGACAAGACCTGGGAACTCAGACCCAACCTAGAATGAAATGGATTTTTGTTGTTCTGATTGCTTGTTTGTTCTTTGGATCCTTAACTTGCCCCAAGCCTATGTTCTCTTCCCAGTACAAGTACGTGCCTCCAACCCAGGAAAGCTCACTGTACCCCTTTTCTATCCTATGCAGCCCTCAGTACTCTACAAGGGAGGGGGCCACACTCCACTCTTAGTTCTAACTTTACTACCTCTTTCTGACAAAACAATTTAAATCGTCTCCTTAAACTTTCTATCAACTACACTAGGTTCCTAGAACTATTTAAATCAAATCAGAAAGTCTGTAAAATCGTTAATTCATCTGAAAAGTACAATTTTAGGAAAGTTCATCTTCATAGTGATCTGCAACAAGAAATGCTCCGTAAAGTATGCTGCCTACCAAAGAGCAATCACAGCAGACTCTAGGCAATGAGGGTCTCTCCATCACAATCACACCATGCTAGGTATATGAGGAATACGGCAATGACAAACACGAGAAGGCATGGTGGTAAGCAACTGTAATTCTTACACTTCTATAATAGATTCACACATATATATGTGAGCGTGTATTACATATTTATTTATTTAAGAAAGGATCTCTCTATGTAGGCCCAGGTTTCTTCTTGCTCTTCCTGGACCTCAAGTGCTGTACACATACTTGTATTTCTGAGACAGTGCTTGGACCTTGAAAAGCATAGGTTGTCATTGTTACCAGACAGCTGTATAAAAGATCACATGAGAAAATAATGTGATGCCCATCCCTGAGGACAAGGGTAATTGAGAAATGGCACTTCTTTGTAGCCTAGTTATTAAAGCTGTTTAGCTGAAGGGCTTCCCTTACATTGTTCAAGGATTCTTCTGAGACTGAAAATCTATGCTATCCGTAATAGTGAGAAGAAAATAACAGATGTTTCTCTCATGAGTATCCATGACAAGGAGAGTGATCCACAAGGACTTTTAATCAATTGTTCCTCATAGAGGATTAATTTGACTATGGTGGAAACATCTAAAATATTCTAAGAAGTTCGATGCATTATTTTTTTATTAATTTTCATATTGGAATTGCCTTTTTCATGTTTTAACTAAAACAGTAATGATATGTGAATGCCTGGTAGGCACCATACATTGTGTTGGGGATGCTTTGGCACTGGCTTATTTGTCCCCTGTTAGTAAAAGAATTCCCATTAGTTTACATCTTTTAGTTTGGGTCTATATGCAGTCATTTCTGCCCATCCTGAGTGGGAGGAACCATAAGGATGGACTTGACTCCCTCTCACTGTTTGTGAACCCTTAATCTGATCACTTCTTAGAGCCAGGATGTGCTTGCGTCTCTGGAAGCTTTGCCTATTAATGCTATGAACATCTTAGACATGAGTGATTTAAAGGCCATTCAATGCTTTTAACCTTTTATATTACAAAGCATATATAAAATACCCCTTAAAGATCAAAGAATACTTTTTAACTAAATTAGCCATTTAGCCACTGAACAAGCCAGGAATTTTAGACACTTCATCTTCTAGAATGTACCTATGTGCCCTCTTGCTCATACAACCTTTCTTCTATCCTTTGTGATAATAGCTTCTTAGCAATTTATTAGAGGTACAAAAGAATGAATCCAGATCTGCACATTCACCAGGCAAGCTTTGTACTGCAGAGCTCCACCACTGGCTCTTAATATGTTTTCATGGTTTTGTTACGTGTTTCTAAATCCATAGATGAAATATTTAATATTAATTTTTTTCAAAATTTATGTAAGATGAAACAATATTTTAAATATTCCTTGGTGGCTTGTTTGTGACAACTTCCTGTTTTCTCAGAGTTGTCATTTCCAGTAGGGCAATGGACTCCTTTTCCTGAGCCCAGCAGGAACTTGGGTAGATTCTGCCTAGGATTTGCTATGGAAAAGTGGTGACATGTTGCGGGCATCTTCAACTGTATTGAGTAATACCACAGATATTCCAGGACCTGCTGCTGTCAACCCCCAGCATTTTCGGAGCATGCCTACCACACAACATTTTTTATAAATACTTTGTCTTCTTAGATTTTCATTTTATGCCAGTTTGTGTAGGCTTTGCAAAGTTATTAACCACTAATGTTGTTTCTGACCATAGCTTGTCTGATCCCAGTGAAGCAGTTCCCTGTTAAGAAGAAAATAATCATCATCTTGGAAAATTTGGAAAAATCTTCATTGTCTGAGTTACTGGGAGACTTTTTGGCACCTTTGGAAAATCGTAGCACTGAAAGCCCATGCACTTTCCAGAAAGGTAAAGAAAGGGTAGAGAGAACAGGCTAAGCACCAGTGGTTCCGGCCTATACTTTGTTTTTAGGTTCTTAGCTTCTTATTCAGGAATGGAACAAAAGCCCACAATATCACAGAGTAGCAAGGAAACTTTATTCAAAACCTATAGTATAGATTAAGAAGGATACATTCTTAAGATTTATGATGGACCACATGAGCAGAGCTCAAGGGTTTTGATTACTGTTTAAGGTTTGTTGTTATTGTTTTTGTTTGTTTGTTTGCTTTGTTTTGTTTTTGTTTTTTGTTTTTTGTTTTTCAAGACAGGGTTTCCTCTGTATAACTATGGCTGTCCTGGAACTCACTCTGTAGACCAGACTGGCCTCGAACTCAGAAATCCACCTGCCTCTGCCTCCCAAGTACTAGGATTAAAGGCGTGCCACCACCACTGCCTGGCTCTGTTGTTGTTGTTTTTAATGAAGTTCAAGAGAAGTGTGAGTTTGGTTGCTAAGAGGTGTAGCATAGATAGTCCTCTACTTTGAGGAAAAGATTTGGATCATATAAGCCTTTCCTCATCCTGCATGCCCCTTCCCACAATGCACCTGATTTTAAAACAGATCCAGTTATGCACAGGGATAAGAGGGTAAACAGAGAATTCTCCCTAAAAGTTTGCCTGGCACAGTTTTACCTTACTGTACAGGTACTCATCGCCAGTCTAGGCTGAATCTGGCATTACTCATGGTGCTTGTGTACAGTTTTAAGACGGCTTTGGATAGAAAAAGGAGCCTTACCAAGAGTGTTGCTGAGGAGAGTAAGTCATTCCCAGTGTTTAAAACAGGTGTACAGGCAGCTCAATGCAGGTAGGAGTTCTAGGTTGCTAGGCGCACATTGTTTAGAGAAGGCTGTGTATCTAGCCCACGTCAAGAGGAGTCCCAAGGTGCTCAGTTATTATGCTTGCCTATCTTGGTATCAGTCTAATCTTTCTGTCCTCAAAGTACAAGTTATGTAATTCATGTTCTTGATTTGCATTTGTACCAAACATAAATGGCCGAGGTTGAATAATGGCTTGGTTGTTTCAGGAAACGGGACATCCGAATGCTATTATTTCCACGAGAACTGCTTTCTGGTGGGAACCATTGCCAAGGCCTGTCTCCAGGGCTCTGACCTGCTGGTGCAGCAGCACTTCCGCTGGGTCCAGCTGCGCTGGGATTGCGAGCCCATTCAAGGACTGCTTCAGAGGTTCTTACGAAGGAAGGTAGCCAGCAAGGTAACACAAGCAGAAGCTGCAGCCTGCCTAGGTGGGAGAGGGGCTGGCTTACCCAGGCTTGGGTTCCACTTCCTGGGTGGCTGGAGGCTAGGATAAGGCGATTGTGTTACTCCCTCCGGAGCTGAACAGAACAAAGGTTGTAGGACTCACAACAGCTTCTGCACCCTACGAAGAACAATAGCGTGGGTTTTAAAGTTCCATTATAAGAGAAAGTGTGTAGAAATTGTAATCATTTGGGGATAATATCTCATGTACAAGAAAAAGTTAACTGGTTTTCCTGGTGTTAGCACGTAAGAAACTCCATCAAGTTCCAGAAGTTATAGAAACAGACTTGAAAAGGAATCACTGTGCTTGAGCAAAACTCCTTGATGTCCTTGGAGCCCTGAGGACATCACTTAACCACGTGTGCCCTTCTAATGGACAGCTTTTAGACTATGATGGGAAATGGCTTAGTGTACTTTTTTTTTAAGAGTAAAAGAATTTATTTTATAGTCTCTCATATGTGAATATAGCCATGTTGATTAAATGTCAGTTATTATGAATAGTCTGGGACTGGACTGATATCTGAGTGTTCTTCAGAGTGGATTTGTTAGCAAAGAACTCCATCTGGTTTTCTTACTTAATCCTGTCCACTGGCAGCATATAGAGAACAGCATTTCAACAATAACATACTCTAAGCTCCTGATGGATAACAGAACCACTGTCCTCACCCAGGCGGACCTTGATGGTCCCTTTGAGACTACAGACCAATACTTGACACCCTGCTGTCACCTCAAGGCATGTAGGCACAGCAAGTAGAGCGCCGTAACATGCAGTATCAGCCTCCTTATCACTCTGGAGAGAAGTTTCTTTCCTAGAGACTCGAAGGAATCATAAGAAGTTTCTCTGTAATGGTTCAGTGACTAGAATGCCCTAGACCACAGCCAGAGCACTTGTGCGGGACCAAAACCCTCTATCGAGGACTTATCAAAGTTGGCCCGATAGGCAAGCCTGAGTGAGTGTGGCAGAGAGGCAGAGATAGGAAGAGCAGTGTAGGTGACTTAGTGACTAAGGTCTGCCACCAGTGATTGGAATTGGTATCTGACATTCCTGACTAGAGAAATCTACTGCCTAGTCATAGATATATTATTCTCTTGGCTACAGCAAAGTCATTACATGGCCTCAATTCGAAGAAAAGTGAAGTAAAAAAAATGGCAACCTGAAGTTTTTCAAGTTACTAATAACTTCCATTAATTTTAGCAATATTGATACTTGATGTGTCATCGCAAAAGGGGATGTTAGTGTTTCAGTTCTGTAAAGTGAACACACCCTGCCAGCTCACAGATAAGCATAGGGACAAGGGAGTTCTTGTTGTCTTGTCAATAGCATTTGAAAGTAGAATATAACACACAGCGTAAGGGGCAAGAAGAGCTACATTTCCCACGAATCATTGCCAAAAGCTAATAAAATAGATTCTCTGGAGTGAGCACACAGTGGGAACAAGTGTTTAATACAAAACACCTGAAGTCTCTGGCACAGGAAGCCTAACCACTGTAGGCACCTAGAGGCATGTTTAGTGCTTGGTAATAATTTCATCTCCCAAATCTTGCAGATACGTAAGATACTAATATGTAATGAAAATAATTACATTTTTAGGGAGAAATTGGCATTTATCTCTCTTTAATTATAATGCTGCTATCAGAATTCTTGCTGGAAGATCTGAGAAAGGGAGAGATATGCAGTTCTTTTCTCTTTTGAGGAGAATGGAAGTCATGAAAGAGGCAAAGCTACAGTCAGCATAGGGTAGCAACTTGGCAGAGCTGCAGCCATCCCCAATGTCTTTCTTAAAAAAAATACAAACTTCATAACTATTTCTGACTTTCCAACAGTTGGGAAGTGTCCCTAATGGAATGTCAGCCTTTGTCTTTTGGAAAAATCTCTATGTCACCAAAAGGAAACTTGATGTTATCAAATCTAATTTTTAAAACTTCTATTAGGTGACAGAGTTAAATTTTCAGTCTTGAAATTTTGAGAACAAATTCCTTTATACTTAGAACATTATGCATTTTGGAAAATTAGCATGTTAGCTGAGATCTCCCTTTTAAGGAAACTGTTTAAAAACTAAAACATGGTCCAAGGCAGGCATGTCACAGATGAAAACAGGTTGTCATCATACACACACACACACACACACACACACACAGAGAGAGAGAGAGAGAGAGAGAGACACACACGAAATATTCATCATTTGTATCTCATTGATTCAAAACGTTTTTGAATTTTGAACACCTACTATTTGCCATGCCCAATGAGGTTCTCTATATGTGTAGAAAGGATGATTTCTTATAGAAATGATATTTGAGGATGTGGGCCAAGTTCATCTTTACCCTACACTTCCTTCAAGCTGCCCTGTTTTGTCTGGGTTTCATGCAGTCAGCAGAGGAGAATGTAATGTCTTCATGCCTTACATCTAACCAAACTGAACAAATCCTGCCCCCAAACATGGCTCCTGGCTTCTGCCTTTCGTTGCTAGTTATATATACTTTGGACTCAGTTTGTACAGTGTTTTTAAGGTATCACCCTTTGGAAAACTAATAGCAGCGATGCCACAGGCTGTAAATGGAGAGTTGTCATCAGAACCTCCTATGATGGGCAGCCTTGTAAACACAGACCTGCAATGCCAGCTACTCAGGATGGCGAGGAGGTGAAATCATGAGGTGAAGACCAGCTTAGGCTAATAAGTAAATTCATGGCTATTCTGAGTACTTAGTGAGACCTTGTATCAAAGTAATAAAAGAAAAATAAAAAATGCCCAGGGCTATATATAGTTCAGTGACTGAGCACTTGCGTAGGAGACAAGAGGTCTGAGTCTGATTCTCCAGAATAATATTCCCCCGCACACATGCACGGGAGTTGAAATGAAATGAGCTCTACCAGATATGTCTGAGGTGGGTCAGGAAGGGGTTTCCCACACATTCAGTAAAAATTTGCCACTGACTTAGCGCTGTGAAGTGAATGGAGCCATCTCCATCCTCACCAAGCTCATGTTCTTACAGAAAGCCCTTAACAAGGCACCCCCCTTACTAGATGATTTGACCATGGTAGATAGTTTTAATTCAAGAAAGATTTTAAATATATCAAGTGATATATTTTAAAACATCCTCCATGCATGGGAGTCGCACCTGCCCAGATGACTTCAGGGTGAAATGGCCATAATTCTGACTTTTTATGTATAAAGGTACCAAGATATCACAGTTGCTTTAAGGGACATTTTATAACTTAGTAATTAAATTTCTTAACTAACCTCACCGGCCATTAAAATCTTAAGAAGTTTTACAATTTTACAAATAACTCTTCATAAATACTCCATTAACTCACATAAACCTGAAAATTAAGATAAATCTGTGATTCATATGCTTTCCCAATTCCTGTACTCTTCATAGATAGTAAAATTCTATTTTAGCCATGCTGCTATGAAGTGGCAGCCGACAATTCAGCCAGAGAGCTTGGTGAGATTCAATGATCTGGGTTCCGATAAAAATCTTTCACCTCCCAGTAGGTTAAACTGGCTGGAGAGCAAGGCACAGGGATATATCTGGCAGCAGCTCTCTAATGTTGGATTTACACGCGCATACCACCACACCCACCTTTTTATGTGGGTCTGGGGATTGAACTGATCTCTTCATGCTTGCATGGGCAGCAAGTACTTTACTGAGGTTACCCAAGCCCTTCAACTATTTGGTTATTTGGGAATATCAGGAATCATTCTTTGACTTCTCTGTTCCATATAGAATATTACCTCTGCCTCTTCTAGCTAACAAGTGTCCTTTATACACAGCGAGAGATTGGCTTAAGCATCACCTTATTTCCTTCTTTTGAATACTGATACACAAAGCTTGCATCTGTACTTAAAGATGATCTGTCTGGAAAGGATCCTAGGTTAATGAGCCCGACCCAGATAATTTATTTTAACAGATGGCAAAAATGTATCAGCAGTGCTAACAGGGAGGTATTTAGAGTGCCTTGGTGTGTGGCTTACTATCCTCCCGGCCCACAGAACCGATAGCTGACTCTCAGGATACACCTCGTCTTTTGTTCAGTAGTTCTCTGAGCTGCAAAGAACACAGGGGCGTAGCTCCGTGGGAAAGTGAGTGAGGGTTCAGAGGCTTGGGTTCCATCCCTAGCCCAAGAGTAAAACAACGAATCCTGACTTTGCAATGTTTTATTTTCTTTAGAAGTGGTAAGTGGTGCTTAGAAACAGAAGGCATACAAATATCAATATATGATGACATCTAAGGTTCTAAGCATCTCTACGAAATGGTACTTCTGCTAAATGAATATGCATCAAGGATATAAAACCAGGCAATAACTATAAGACCAATTTATCAGAAAGACCCCTGAAGGAAACACTAGCCTTTAATGTACTGTCAAATGATTATCACTCCTCCCATAACAGCTGTTTTGCACATGAGACACCCTCTATTAGCAACATCTATACTTGGAGGGAGAGGCACACACCTGTTTCTCTAGCTCTTAGGAGTAGGCAAATTCCATTCTCCTATCGGAAATTACGTTTCTTGGTGAGGATATATAACAGTGGGATCTTGGCAAGAAGTTTATTGAATAATCATGAAAAAAAAATGTAAAACCTCATTGTCCGGGAGGGAGTGGGGTTAGAGTATGTTTCCACAGGGACTCTGCCCTCATCCCCCTTGGTAGCATGTGGTCCTGAAGAAGCAGCTAAGGGACTGCTAGCTACCACTCTGGTCCCTCCCATGCAGCTAAGTCTGGTCTCTCCTTGCTTATTCATGGTTGGGTACAGGGAGCAGGGTTTGAGCAGAGGTCAGCAACAGTGCTAACCATTAGCAGCAAAGGTAGTTTCGTAATTATCAGTAACATTAAGATAAATTTGTGCAATTTTTTATATTTATGGATGTTTTGCCTGCATGAATGTCAGTGCACCACATACTTGCAGTGCCTGTGGAGGCCCAAAGATGGATCCTCTGAGACTAGAATTACAGTTGTGAGTGTCCATATGGGTTCTGGGAGTCGAACTCAGGTCTTCTGGGAGAGCAGCCAGTGCCCTCAACCACTGAGCCATCTCACTAGCTCAACAACATATTCTTAAGTGCAATATACTCCTTTTTAATTTCTCGTAGATATTGTATCCCAACACCATTTTTTCTCTATGAGAAATAGATGTCTATAGTTTCTTGAAAGTTGCTAAGAGTAAATCATGAATGAGGGCAGAGTTAAAAGTATTTCCTGTATATGAGATGGTAGTTATACTAAGTAGTAATCATTTCACAGTGTATCATATTCAAAACATCACACCGTATCATAGAGAGAATTAGTTTTTGACTACACCTTAACATAAAAACAAGTAAATAAGTCCAATATGTAAAATAGGGTCAAAATACCCAGGTAGGAGGCCCTGGGGAACACTTGTGACACTGACATGTGCACATGCATAGGGTGAAGTTATACCAAGGTTAGTTAGTTATACCAGGCACCAAGTTTGCTTTTTCAGAATCCTCCTACATCTAGGCCAAGCAAAGGTTAAAGTCAGATCCAGCTAGATTTAGAGCTTTGTGGTTTATACTTTTAATTTTGGACTTTAAAATCAAGACAAAAGCATTTTTTATTCTAAGCCACACCCTGTTTTCCACCCGTCTCTAGTTCAGAGGTCAGCTACCTGCACCCTGTGATCCTGTATGTAAGATTGTGGACTGGGCTCTGTCTGTCTGGAGGCAGCTCAACTCCTGTCTGGCCCGCTTGGGTACACCGGAAGCACTTCTTGGACCAAAATATTTCCTGTCTTGTCCAGTAGTCCCAGGACATGCCCAAGCAACTGTGAAGTAAGTGCCAATTTTTACTTACCTATTAAAAAATAGAGTTCCAGTATGCTTGTCAGCTTTAATTATCAACTTGACATAGCCTAGAGTCATCTGAGAGGAAATCCTTGACAGAAGGATTACCCAGAGTAAGTGGGCCTCTGGGGAATTATCTTCACTATTAATTCATACAGGAGTCCCCAGCCCACTATGGGTGTTACCATCCCTAGGTAGGTGGTCTTGAACCATATAAGAAAACTAGCTAAGGGGGCTAGAGAGATACTTCAGCAGTTAAGAGCCCTTTCTGTTCTTCTAGACCTGGGTTTGACTCCCAGTACCCACATGGCAGTTCATAACAGTCTGTAACTCTGGTACCCAGGGATCCAACAACTTCTGGCCTCCACGGGCACCACACACACACATACATGTTACACAGATGTGTGTGTGTGTGTGTGTGTGTGT
>JADRCD010198377.1:0-36781 GCA_019843815.1 Montemys delectorum | reverse complement strand
TTTTAAATTTTGTTGAAGAATTCTTAACTTATGCAATGTATTTTGATCACATCTATCCCTCATTACCTTCCTTCAACTTTTCTTAGTGACTTCCACCCACGGTCCCTTCCAGCTTCAAGCCTTTCCTTTCCTTTCCTTTCCTTTCCTTTCCTTTCCTTTCCTTTCCTCTCCTTTCCTTTCCTTATCTCTTCTTTCCTTTTTGCCATTAGTAACCACCTGAATCCAGTTAGTACTGTTCATATGTACATGGTTATCGGCTATCTAATAGGGCATGAGCAACCTACTGATGGCCATGTTCCCAAAGGAGAAGAATTTTCCCTCTTTCAGTAATCTCCATCTACTAAAGCTCCTTCCTCCACTTGTGTTGGAATACTGACTGACTCGGTCTTGGACAGGTAACCACAACTGAAATGAGCTGATATGTAACAGGCGTGACATGTCCAGAACTCAGCCTTCCACACATCTTCCCATCCACCAGTCTGCATGCTCTCTCTCTGCACCTTGGACGGAGGCTGGCTTGGATGGAGGCTGGTTGGTACAGATGACCCATCCACAGCTGAGCACCCATGGTTTCTTATAGTCAGCACTGAGAACATTATGAGTCTCTTCTGCAGTAACCCTCTTGCAAATAGAAGCTTCCTTGACCAAAGTCGAGAGCAACATAAATCTGTGATTATAAACATAAATTCTTAGACACTGTTTTGATGGCATGATCATTTAATATATCAAGAACAGTAGGCTGCCTTCTAGCGCTTGTCACCTCCTCAGCCATAGGCTGCTTCTCAAGATCATATCATCAGGTCTGATATCACTCTTATAGAGCAAGACTTATCCAAATAGAAAGCAGTTGGTTCTCTCATAACTGTCATGTTGTGATTGCACCAGTGGGCATCTCTTGTCAGACACGTTAGTATTGCAGCATGTGATGTCCAGAACTGGGTGATGCTGTGATGTCTCCACAGCCCCCTCTAGCACCGTGTAAGCTATCCAGATTATCTTCTCTCTGTCCTGCATCCTAAATGAGTGATGTCTTCAGTAATAGGGGCTCATCATCCAGTTACAGTGGATAAGTAAGCAATGATAATAGCCTGTGTTGCTTTAGGTGTCTCTGGCCTTTCTGACCCATACGTT
Organism: Montemys delectorum; assembly: GCA_019843815.1. Classification (NCBI taxonomy): domain Eukaryota; kingdom Metazoa; phylum Chordata; class Mammalia; order Rodentia; family Muridae; genus Montemys; species Montemys delectorum. Next base: position 35,650 of record JADRCD010198377.1, on the reverse strand, counting down.
ATAGGGAGGTATCTTGTGTTTGGGACTGAGATTTAACTCATAACATCTAGAGGCAAAATTATCTACCTATGCAGAAAACCTTTACTTTGGAAGTTAGGTGGTTCCTAGTTTTATTAAATGTTGTTTTATAAGAGCGCAATTGACTTATTATTACGTGTTTGACTTGGAATAAAACAGTCTCATGCATACCTGGGCATAATGGTGCACACCTGTGATCACTGAGAAGGCAGAAATAGGAGGAAAGCTGCAATTTTGAGGCTTACATGGGCTACATGGTGAGTTCCAGGTGACCCTATGTCAAAGACAAATAAGAGGTCTTAGACATAAAAGAGAATACAAGGAAGCCCCACTTTTGATCTATGGATTGGCAATGTGGGTAAAGTTAACCCTCCAAGTTTAGGGTACTTTTGTGATTGAAAGACCACCTTAAAACCACCTTATTAGTATATTCACAGGACAGCAGATACCAGCTGGGACACGGCAGGCATGTGAGCTGTTAACTAAACGGGTCTCCCTCAAATTCTTGTGTTGAAGTCCAATGACTCAGGCCGGAGACTTGACTCAGTTGGTATAGTGCTTGCACAGCATGGCTAAAGCCCTGGCTTCCACTGCATCTCCATCACTGCATTTATCAGGCACGGCGGCACCCACTTATAATCTAACACCCTTGGGAGTTAGAGGCAGGAGAACAAGACGTTTAAGGTCATACTTGACTGCAGAGTGAATATAACCTACATGAGATACCCCAAACTCAGTCTCAAAAGAAGGAAATGGGGAGGAGGATGGAGAGATGAGGAAAGAGAGGAACCCTAACTACACAAGGAGACCGTCCTAGAGGTGTGGCCTTTAGGAGATGACAAGTCCATCAGGAGGAACTCTCGGGATTGGGACTTGTGCCTTTATCCAGGAGACCGAGAAGGCGAGGCTCAGCATGTCCACTGTGTGAGGACACACGGGGGGCATCCTCTCTGAACAGGATGCAGTCATTGGCACCCAAGTTTCTCATGACATGTTCTAGTGCTTACATACAAGGACCTCCATAGCAAAGGTTGTACCCTGCACAGCTCCAGGAGGTGCCATTCCCACAATGTTCTGGTCCCTAGTACCTCACAGAGTTGTACAATGTGCCTTGGCCTCATTATCTAAAAGTCTTTACTCTTGGCTTGCCTCGAAACTTGGAGACATATGAAAATCTAGGAAGGTTTCCTGAGGTATGCTCAAACAAAGGTATCTGCTTTTATGGGTAATAGGTGAAGATATTACTTATGATAAAGAGTCATAGTTATACAGGAAAGCTTCTTTTAGGATAGATTTAAATTCTATGATTATTATAAAAATGGGCTTTGAGTTGTTGGCGAGGGCTGTCTAACAGACTCCCAAAGCATATAACCTATTGTGGCCCCTGGTTATCCCACAAAGGTGAGCATAAGTCCCAATGGCTGAAGGCACCAGATACTTCAGAACCAAGGCCCAGAGACCACTGAGCTAGAACTAAGATCTATGTCCCCTCCCTGGGGACAAGCTTTCAGGCTACCAGAAGGTGCCATGCAAGCTTCTAAGGAGGGAGGTAACCAATAGGCCTACCCAGCTATGACGCCTATGAACCACAGCAACAATCAGCCTGTTATGATAATCCTAGGGGGAAGTGGTGGCAGTGAAAATGGCCCCCCAATTGGACTTAAAGGTTGCTCAACAAGATGGAAACCATCCCTGGTACTGGAAACCTAGCTAACTACTCAGCGTTAGTAAAGCCATGGAAACCACGATTTCACTAAACCAGCACAATCCCTGACAACACTCTGCAAACATTTGTCCTTAGACCCACTGATGGGTGTAGTCTTTACCCACCCCCATCAAGGAAGTGTCTCTTCACAACAGAGACCCCTACAGAAAACCACAGCCCATGAAAAGCAAGAGCTGTGGAGCCCAGGACTAATGGCTACGTCTACACAACACTACCACACCTAAGGCTTAGGCAACACTACAGGAGAGGGAGCAGAAAGCTTGCGAGAGCCACAGGATCAGGGAGTTTGCTATGAGATTGTGTCTGCTGGTAACATCAGAAGCTACACCCATAAAGCCTCACCAACACGACTGCTCCAACATGAGCTGAACCAGGAGGACACCAATGAGCACGACAAACAAACCCTAGAGAGAGAACCAATAGCAACTGAGGAACGCTGAAGGCAGGAGAGGCACTTCCTTGGAGAAGGGCCCAGCAATTAGTTGTCCAGTGCCGAACGGTCAGCCCTGAAAACATACATGCAAATAACACTGTATGGATTCAACATGTGCTATTTAGAAATACATAGGTACATACAAATGTATACAGGCATTCAATAACAGTTTAAAAATAGAGGATATAAATTTGAGTAAGAACAGGGAGGGATACATGGGAGGGTTTAGAGGGAGGAAAAGGTAGAAAGAAATGTTGTCATTAAATTATAATCTCAAAAAGGAACAAAACCACACAAAAAGAATATGGAAAAAAGCAAATATATTGGCACGAGCCCTACTTTCAAGATGCTCATAGTGCAGGGAAATGAAGTTGAAGTTTAAGAATTGCTGAAGCCCCTGGTATATATGTGCCATGCTTTCTTCTCCACCCACCCACGGGAGCATGTGTGTGTGCTTTATGTTGTGAGTGTGTAAGACTCTCTTTGACATGTTGACTCTGTGTCCTTTGGTTATCTCGGGAGTGGGACAGGCCCCTCACAGGATAATCTGGGTTAGTTTCTTATGGAGACCGTGAGCTGCTCTCCATCCGGGAGTAGCTCATTTACAGTTCAACAATTTTTGTGAACAATCTTTTTTTCTACATAACCTTGCCAACTGTTGCTTTCATCATTTTAATAATTTCCACTCAGGGTCTCCAATGAAGGAATTAGAGAAAGGGTCCAAGGAGCTAAAGGGTTTGCAGCCCCTTAGGACGAACAACAATCTGAACTAACTAGTACCCTCAGAGCTCTCAGGCACTAAACAACCAACCAAAGGAGTACACATGGTGGGACTCATGGCTCCAGCAGCATATGTAGCAGAGGATGGCCAAGTCAGCCATCAATGGGAGGAGAGGCCTTTGGCCCCGTGAAGGTTCTATGCCCCAGTGTATGCCAGGGCCCAGAAGCGGGAGAGGGTGGGTTGGTGAGCAGGGGGGAGGGGCGAGGGAACAGGGGTTTTGTTTTTGTTTTGTTTTCGTTTTTGTTTTTTGTTTGTTTGTTTGTTTTTATTTTTATTTTATTTTATTTATTTTTTTCTTTTTCGGAGGAGAAACTGGGGAAGGAGATATCACATGACATGTAAATAAAGAAAATATCTAATAAAAAATAAAAAAAATAATTTCCACTCAGATAGATATAACTCATTGTAATTTGGATTTGTGATTCCCCAATGGCTAAGGATATTGAATACTTTTCTCCATAATTTTATTGATTTTTTTAATTTCTTCTTGGAGAGGTGTCTTTTCAGAACATCTACCCATTTTTTTCTTTTAACTGCTTGGGGTGTTCTTTAGTTCCTTATACACTCTGAACATGTATCTGTAAAAGTTTGATTTTATGTGTATGAATGTTTGTCTACATGTGCACTGCCTGTATGCTTGGTGTCCTTGGAGGCCAGAAAATGGTACCAGATCCCATGTAACTGGAGTTGCAGGTAGGAATAAAGCCACCATGTGGGTGCTGGGAACTGAACTTTGGTCCTCTACAAGAGCAGCAGCTGTTTTCAACCGTGAGCCATCTCTCCAACATCTAGGTATTAGTCCTTCATAAGATGAAAGTGGACAGGGTTGGAGGACATTTTGCATTGAAATGGACCAGATATAGAAAGATAAGCACCATGAGTCTTCTCTCTTATGTGGAACCTATAAGAACAGCACCTGGAGTGGAGAGTTGTGATTTCTTGGAGCTTGTAAAGGGCCCTGGTGGGTGGTGAAAGACACAGATCTAATTAGGGCAAGTTACACGTATGGTTGAAATTTCACACCGAACCCCATTAACATGCTCAATGAACACATGTTAATAAAAATAAAACAAGCATGTCTTTAAAAATAGCTAAACACCCCATTGATTAAATCACAGCCTGTGCCTGCTACAGCATTTTCCTTCTGGTATGTTGTGTAGTCTGGGTTTTGTTTATCCAAGCATATGCAACTCATGAATGTAAAGTGAGAAGGGATGAGAGGAACTCATTAATTCCTTGGTTCATTCAAGTAACCATGAAATAGGAAAGAAAAGCACATGAGGTGAGAGAATGAGCTGGCAATACAGAGGGGAAAGAAGGCTTATGAGTAACTGATTAAAATGCATGAAAAAAAAAAAAAACCCAACCAGTGGGAAATGAAGACCCGCCCAGAGTCTGTGCAAGCATCATAGGAAGCTGGGGCCCGTGTAGACAGCCACTGCCTGAGGGCCTGGGAGGCTCCATCGATGGGGCTTGATGATGGCATTGGAAGACTTGAATAAATGGTGTACCAGGTCAGAAGAACAGGAGCAGAAGTGGAGGTTTAGAGAGAAGCTGAGCGGTTCTGCTAATGGAACTGAGCAGCAGAGGTACCTGGTGGCCACTCAGTGGTCATTGCCAAAGGCATTTAGCTCTGTTCATCATGCCAGAAGGGACCCAGGTCCTTCTAGAAGGTAAGTCTCCCAGTCACAGCTGGCTTACAGAGCCACCCAGAGGGCAGTGCCACCTACTTAAGTCATTGGAAGTTAAGATCGAAGGAGTGGCCAGGCCAAGCTCTGTTACACAGCTGCATTGTTTTCCAAACGTTTCCGTGTTGACAACCTCTGTTGTCTGGGACAGAAATGCCCTTCAGACCTGGCCTGTAGCGGTGGAGTATTTGCTACAAAAGTCATTTACCTGCTATGATGATTAATCTCAAGTGTCAGTTTGGTGGATGGCAGAATCTTATAAGTGTTTGTCTTCATGCATATAAGCGCACGTGTGACTGGAAGACTGGGCTCTGAGCACGCCCGTGATCATCTTAATTACATTAACCAAGGTAAGAGGACGCCATTCACAGTGGGTAGAAACATCCCCTGGGTTGGAGTTCTAGACTGTAAAAAGGCGAAACAGGAAGCCAAGTGCCAGCATTCATTGGTGCCTGCTTCCTAACAGTAGATGCAGCATGACCAGCTGTCTCAAGTGCCTGTTATCTCCCTTCCACGATGGGGAGGAACCTAGAACCATGAACCAGAGTAAACTCTGTCTCCTTTAATGCTTTTATCTTAGGAAAAGTAGTTAAGTTACCCGCCTTTCAGAAAAAGTTTGTGCTTTTAAACATTTTTGTATGTTTGTTCTTGGTTTCTCCTATGCCTTCAGGGAGTGAAGCCATTCGTCTCAGTGCGCAGGCATGTTTATGTTGACTTTATTGGTGTGCTGAGGGCTGCTACCTTGGACTATTTATCTTTATAATTGACCAGTGATTGTGTAAAAATGAGCGAGGCCTGAGGGGAAGGTGGTGATGATGACTTCAGATGGAAGAGTCAGAGACAGCTGAGAGCACCATCCCTGGAGAACTGAATGGGAAAATGATGAGGCTATACACACTATTTTTCTCATTGCTATGACAAAATATCAAGAAAAAAAAAAACAATCTAAGAAGAGAGCAAAACCACATTTTGGCTCGTGGTTTGAGAGGCTTCAGTCCATGATGGAGGATCCACGATTGTCTATGTGTCTTTAGTCAGGAAACCAAGAGGGATGGATTATGATGCTTAGCTTGATTTCTTCTTATTCCCTCTTGGTCTCCAGCCCATGTGATGGGGCCACCACATTCAAAGGAGATCTCTCTGGAAACAGCCATACAGGCATACCCAGAGGCACAGCTCCAGGGAATTCTACATCAGTCAACCATCACCGAGGCTTTGGGTTGCTTGGTTGCTTGGTCATCAGGCAAAAGGCCATTCAGGAGTGTTGAATGCCATCCTAGGTTCTGATGGGGAGATGCCCCAGTTTATGACTGCAAACCCACTGGCCTCTTTTTTTTTTTTTTTTTTTTTATTTCCTACAGCCCCATTCTTCCTTTATGAAGTCAGAGTTGTGTTTTATTTCACAGAGTTAACAAGGACAAAACTGAGAGATAAGTGGTATAAAATGACAAGCACCCTAAATGCATGAAATTAATAATTCTTACAACCTATAGACTGGATGCCTAGAATATATCATCTCAGATCCTTAAACTATCTATTGAGGCTGCTGTCTTCAATCTTTGCAGGAAACAGGTATACGTGTCAGGGACCTTCCCCAGTGCCTGCCTCTGCTCACCTGCCTGGCCGCGCAAACCTTCACATGTTCATATTCACAGGCTTTATTTTGATTAGTTACTCAAGGTTCCCATTGGAAATGCACCATAGATTATAGCAATGATGACGATGACACTGATCCTTGCACTTGGTCTGTGATAAGCTCTTAATCGTGGTCAGAGAGCCAGTATTGTCTGTTCTATGGAGTCTGGAAGCAAAGAGGGGCTCATCAACATGGCTGGGCAACAACCCAAACTTCAGTGATGAAATCATTAGATGATTTAGAAGCTAAACAGACTACTGGGAAGCAGCAGGGACTGTCCAGAGTCGCATCACTGAGACATGGTGGGAGTGTTCCTGTTGTCGTGTGACATACGCTGATGTCACAAAAAGTATTTGTCATTTGTCAAATACTTTCTGTGTTGAGCCTGATTTGTCCAACGAGAAGGGATATTCACCAAGAAGCCACACCCATGAGCATGTATAAATATTTAATTGTAAAATTACTTTCCTAAAAATCACCACAGAACCGTAATTGCTAAATGTATAAAATGTCCCCCCCCCCTTTTTTTGTATCTTCTTGGTGAAGCTCTACAAATAAGGGGCATTTTTCTTATTAATTTCCCTAAAGAGTAAGTCTTGGTAGCTCATTGAAACATATCTTTTTAGCAAGATTAATTTTAAAGTTTGGCATTATGAGTATCAAATTAAGCTGTCAGCCTAGGAAGCAATACAGAGAATGATCTGTGCTGAGCGAGCACCAGGGGCTAAGAGGCGTGTTTGAGTGATTCTTTTCTCATGATGTCATTCTCAGCTCGTGAGTAGAGAGACACTTGTGCCAGCCTCACCATCAACCACCATATCATTGCTGCCCTAAACTGTTACTAGAGCCGCGGACACAGGGTATTATGTCTGTCGACAGCTCCAATTAGCTGGCGTGTCTGACTGGTGACAGCGCCATCCACTTTCGTTTATGGCGACGGTGGGAGCTGTATCTCGTCTCCCACCTCCAACAGCAGACAGATGGATGGAGCTATGTAATCACTGAGGGAAGCATGCGATCCTCTCCCTTCACAAACCGCCATGAGGAGCAGAACCAACGGCCTTTTGTCTGCGCTTAGAAGTGACTGTCAAGTTCAGAGGCTGAATATGTATGAAGTGCCTCACATGTATGTAGGAGCGGAGCACTCTTAGACAGCAGGGTGTTGACATTGTACAGATCCTTTCCCAAGACAAGGTGATGCTTCATTTGTCGTGAAGTGGCATTGTTTGTAAGTCTTCTACTGAGAAATTTCAAAGTATTAACCAGTCAACTCTATGATTATTTCTATAATTGGAGGAAAAACTGTTTAATTAATGTTTTATAATATTTTATGTTACCCTTCATTCTCATACATGACAGAATCTTTTACTTTGGAATCCCTACATTTATTTTCTCCACTAACTCCATCTCCTGATCACTAGAGACCTGGGGGAGATAAAGCCCACCACGTTGATAGTGGAGAGAGCTGTATGTAGTTCAGAACACATGCCACACAATTGTCTTTTCAATAGATGGACGTATAATGTAAGAGCTTTGGAGACAGCTCAGTCTGTAGGGTGCTTGCCACACAGGAAAATTTCATGGCTTGCTCTTATACCATTGGTGCTCTTATCCCACCCAGGACCACCAGCTGGCACCACCCACATAGGGCTGGATACTCCTACATCATCAATCAATCAAGCCCTACAGGCTTGCCCAAGGCCAAGCTGATGGAGGCATCTTCTCAACAGAGGTTCCTTCTTCCCAAGTGACACATGGCATAAGCACCAGAGTCTAAGCTTTGACACTCATGTGAAAAGCTAGGTGTGCAGGAATGCCTATAATCCTGTGCTGGGGAGGCAGAGACAGGAGCATCCTGTGGCTTTTCGGTCAGCCAGTCCAGCTAAGCTCCAATTTCAATGAGAGACCTTGTTACACACACAGACACACACACAGACATACACACACACACAGACACATACACAGACACACACACACACACAGACACATACACAGACACACACACACACACACACACACACACACACACAGAGTGATTGAGGAGTATACTTGATGTTGTCCTCTGGCTTCCACATGCAAACAAGCACACACACATTCATGCATGTACTCACAGTGATAGTCTAGAATCATCTTATTAAAGATGTGAGTCATTGTTAAGCCTTGTTACTAGTCTTACAGTGATTCAAAGAAACCCCATCAATATATGGCTGAGTTCAACAATTCACTTTCTTCTGTGTCAGCATGCATTAGTTCTAGAATCTACTTCTTGTTCTTAGGAAGACTCTCACAGGACAAACAGGACACACACCCACAGCAAAATTCTCTTCCTTGCCAACCACTGTAGCAGTGGGTGGGCATTCTACACCCAGTCCTGGGACAGGAGAAAACAGGTCAGGTCTGTTCACCATTAAGTCTCTGGCACCCAGGGCAGGGCATGCACATGGGGCCTCTGCAATTAAGAAAATACCTCCATCAGATTGGCCTGGGGGCAAGTCTATGGGGCATTCTTTTTCTTTTGATTGATGCTTGATGTGCTCACAGTGAGCACCCCCGCCTCTGAGCTGATAGTCCTGGATGGTATATGTGTACACACACACACACACACACACACACACACACACGTATATATGTATGTATATGTGTACCCTGAGCAAGCCGTGGAAACTCAGTATTTATCACAGTAGTAAAAGGCAAATTAGGATAGGGTCAAGCAGAGACGTGTTGACTAATGAGAATGGCTAATACTGAAACTTGGTTTCCTAAGGCTAGAACCTTTCATGAAGAAAGATTTCCTTTTGTCTTCTTTTTACCTCTCCATTTAGCTAAGAACAGGATATGGGTATGTGGTCACACTGACTGTGGCAGCTGGGCTAGCTGGATGATTTGGACAGAGGGAAACATGTACTAGAGATTACTAGGTAAACAGAACATCCTTGTGTACCCATGGTGGGACTGAGGAAGAAGTTCCAGAAAAGCAAGGTTGAGACAAGGAGCTTTGAAAAGTGGACCCCCAGAGCTGGAAACAGACAGATAAGGTTTAAGGGAGATTCCGCCCTCCACCCACCCCACCCTTGCCTTTACTCAAGCACAGTGAGGATTTAAACATGGATCTTGACCACTTGTCATGCCCCAGACAAAAGGATGGGTCACGTCCTGAAAGCCAGCGTAACTCTGCTCTACATGGTAAGTGGGTAGGTGGTAAAAAGGGGAAACAGGTGTGGGTCTGAGGGTCTGCTTTTGTCCATGTGATATAGACATCGTTACATTAAAGCAGACTGTTCCTGTGTTTTTATAGATTACATGGTTGAACAGAAAGCACACCTAAGTCTCACCACTTCAGACTCAATAAGCTGTCCTCCAACTCCCAGCCGGCCAACTTCCAAAATGGAGCTTGAAGCCGTGTTCTAAATAAGTATTTGGAATCTGAATGTCGGAGATGAAATGAGTGACAGCCCTCTGAGGGCAGAGGCCACACCCCTAGAACCTGTCCTCCACCTGCAGACTCAGAAAACAAGAGTTAACGAAGGCTTTATGGGGCTGCTAACACACCACCTGGGAAAGGCTTCCACGCGTGTAGAGCCCGCCGTTCCATTTTTCTGCAAGTTCCCGGCTCTGGGTGCCTTTATCCGTGTTCACCTGTACCTTTCAAAGCCTCCCAGAGATCACACAGTCACTGCCAATGCAGAACAGTGGTTTGTTCCCAAGGGAAGTCTGGCCTGCTCCATCTCCCAGACCTTGTTTCTGTTGTCTTTCCCTACAGAAAGTTGCTCTCTTGCTTTATGCTTCTTTATTGTGTCCACTATCATGAGACATTCATTTAAGATTTTTTGATTACTTGTTTTTAATTAAATTTAACTGACATCTTTTTTTATTAGTTATTTTCTATATTTACATGTCATATGATTTCCCCTTTCCCAGTTTCCCGTCCAAAAAAAAAAACCTCCCAAAACAAGAGCAAGAACAAACCCCTGTTCCCCCCCCCCCCATTCCCACCCTACCCTCTCCCATTTACTGGCCCTGGCATTCCCCTACACTGGGGCACAGAACCTTCACAGTGCCAAGGGCCTCTCCTCCCGTTGATGACTGATTTGGCCATCCTCTATTATTCGCATGCAACTGACATCTTTTTAAGACAGGCACTCACTATGTAGCCCAGGCTTGTCTTAAACTTGGGATACTCCTGCCTCAGCTGAATGCTGGGATGACAGGCCTGTGTAACCATGCCTGGTCAGACTTTCAGTGTATTGATCTTCACTTTGTGAACTATTTTCACATGAATTTTTCCCTCTAAACCCTAGGAAAAACAGGTATATAGGTATTTCTCCCATTATATGGATGGGTGAGAAAAATATAGTCCAAAGAGGTCATGTGAGTGGGACACATAGCACTGAGTGATTGGCAGTAGTTTTCTTGTACCTCTGCCCTGCTGTACATCTCTGCAAATTGGGTCTGTCACAGCACACAAGAAACTGTAACATGGCTGGGCAATGGTGGTGCATGCCTTTAATCCCAGCACTTGGGAGGCAGAGGCAGGCAGATTTCTGAGTTTGAGGCCAGCCTGGTCTACAAAATGAGTTCCAGGGCAGAAGGGCTATACAGAAAAACCCTGTCTTGAAAAAAAAGAAAGAAAGAAAAAGAAAAGAAACTATAATATAGAGTTCATTTCCCTCAACAAGGAGCAATGGGTTTGGAGGTGATGTGGTACCTGGGGTGAATGACAGAGCCTTTCATAGGGTTAGGCTGAGTACGGCTCAAAGTACTTACTGGGTTTTCAGAACGCTTTTCCCTCCCCCTCTCACAAATCAAAGAGATGATTACTGAGAAATGGCATCACTCTGCATGGACAGCGACTTTAAAAGGAACACACCTCAAAGGAGCTCGGGAACTCTGAAAAATGACATTCTGATCATGTATTCATGAATAATCTCCATGTGAATGAAGGTGGCTACATCTGAGGCTGCTTTGGTGACTGCCGAGGGCCCTCTGGTAAGCTCCTGTTCAAAGGACTCATGGGTGCAAGGGAGGCAGGAAGGCATAATGATGGATGCCACCATGAGCCCCGAGGGCTGGGGACCAGACTCCATAGGCTGCGCAGCCATGTATAACATGACCTGGACCATTTCTTGCTTATGAGGGCTGTGGATTGGGTCTTCTCAATCTCATGTTCCCACAGACAGCCTAACAAATACTAAACACCCCTCGCCCCTCCCGCAAAGTGGAGTCAATTCAAAGTGTGTTCCGATGAGAGCAGCTCACAGAAACCAGAAAGGGAGTAGTGGAGGCAAAGGCAGACATATTGTCAAATGTATTCCGGGTCTCAGAAATAGAGGCCATGAGGAGTCTGGCTCTGGCAAGTGAGAGGGGTCTGTCTCTGAATGATGTGAGGACCCTGACTCTGGCTGACAGGAGAAACACTTGTTTGCTTGGGGAACCTTTTGTTCTCTCCCCAGAATGAAGCCCTTTTTGTTTGCTCTGAGTTGATTAAATAATGATAATCATTTTGTAGCCAAAAGGGTGGAACACATATGGTGAAGAAAAAGCAGCTACAGAGAAGAAGAGAGAGCGTGTCAAGGCTGCCGAGCCAGAGGTTATCTGTTCAGGGGAGCCTCATCTCAGGATGCCAGTGCCCCTAATGACACCATGACAGACAAGTCTCCATACTTGTAGGACCAGAGAGAATAAGATCACCTGGGTGCTGGAAAGCAAACACTCCCAGTTTTCAGCAAAGCTGAAAGGGTAACTCATCCGTGTAGAGAACATAGTGTTGGCATCCACAGAGGGGACAGAGTAGAACTTTGCTCCATTTTATTTGTGTATATGTCCTTTTAGGAACATGTATATGTGTGTGCATGTATGTGGTTCTAGGTACATGTATGACTATGTGCATGCATATGGTTCTCCTAGGTATATGTATGCATGTTTATCCTTGTGGGTTTTTTTAGGTACATGCATGCATATGTGTATGCATATGTTTAGCCTAGATACATGTATGCTTGCATGCATGTAGTTCTAGGCACATACATGTGTGTATGTACTCATGTGGAGGCCAGGGATCTACAGCAGGTATCTTTTCCAATGGCTCTTCCTTACATTCTGAGATCAGATTTCTTACTGAATCTGGAGGTCACCAATTGGTTGGTCAAATGAGTTCAGGGATCTGTTTGCCTCCTCTCTGGATTATAGACATGTAGAAGCTTGCTGGCTTTATGTGTGAGCTCTGGGATTTGAACTCAGGTCCTCGTGCTTGCACAGCACATGCTTTACTGACTTGGTCATCTCCTCAGTTCTGGAGAGTAGCCTTTTAAATGGGAGCATCTGTGTGTCCCCTGTGAAGAAAGCCGTGGATACTAAAAGTCAGTACTTCTGTAAGACCGTGTGCGTGTGCCTCGCTCACTCGCACCGCAGAACTGGATTAGTAAGAGTCCAAAGGACGCCCTCATCCCCGCCTCTGTGAAACGCTATGTTTGACTACACTGCAAAAAAGAATTAAATGCTATAACCCACCAAGCTGGAGAGCAGAGGAGGTTCTCATCAGGGCCTTCCCTGTGATTTTATTCCAGAGAGACCCACACAGACCTCTAACCTCTGACCCAAGAAGTCATACGGTAGTAAATTTGTGGTGATTTGTTGTAGCAACAATGGAAAAGGAAACCAGGAGGCTTTGTGACCTGGAAACCTGTCACCACAGGCTTTGAGAGATATTATAACCTCAGTGGGAAAGTGATGGGAAGCATTATTTAGATGGATTGCCAGCCTTGTGGTGATCCTCCTGTGTCAGTCGGAAGAAGTTGTCCCATGTCCCAAACTACACGACAGTTTTTCTTTTTTAACTTATTAAAATTCATCACTATGTTTTCATGATCCTGGCCATTTTTCTTTTACAAGACAAGCCACAACACTAGTCCCTTCTCCTCCACTCACTTCCTGCAGACCTCATAACAGTGCTCATGGTTGATTTGTGCATCAAAGTAGGTGAAGGCAGGTCCTGGCTGAGAAAGCATAGCTCTCCCACATCTGTGAGTGTGTTTTAGAGAACTGGCCTTTGACTCAGTAGCATGGGGGAAGAACAGCCACCTTCACCAGGATGAGCAGATCGTCCACTGGAGGCCCGACAGGGCAGAGTAGTGGAGGCAAGGCTAACCCACTGACTTTGTGAGTGGGGACACTCTCTGTATGCACTCCACCTTAAGACTTTGCACTCTTGGTTCTTAGATGGCTTCACTCTGGGACTCTCTCCAGCAGGACTCTACCCTCAACACACGCAGTTCTCTGGCCTTTAGACTCTGTTAGGACTGATACCACGGACCCCACTGGCTCTCATCTTTGGACTCGGACTGAACTGTGCCACTGAGTTTTGTAGTTCTACAATCCTCAGGTGGCCGATTGTGAGGCTGTCTACATGCACAAGAACCAGTTTCTAGGACTGGTGTAATATTGTTAGCATTATTTTTCTCTCCAAGTCTTTCTATGGAAGCCTGGCTAGGGGTTCCAGCTCCCACTCTGTCTCAGCCGGCTAAGTAGCTGAGATTACATCCCATTGCAGTATTCTATTGGTTTGCTGCTTTGGGATCCTAACACAGGCATTAAGTTGGCATTTGGAACGTCACTTTAACTTCTTCACGGTATTTGCTGGGGTCTAGGGAGGTCCAGATGGAGCTTTGCTGGGGCTATGGTTCCCCAGGTCAAAGGTTTCCGAGTTGAACCAAGGTTTCAGTGTCCTTGAAGATGTACATATCTTGGGCGGCATCTATCCCTAGGCTTGCTTGGTTGCCAGCAGTACTTATTTCCTTACAGGCTATAGGCTCCAGGCCCCCAGCTTCTGACTTTTGGCCCAAGGCCACATACAGTACTTTTCCATCTGTCTAAAATCTCTCACCTTGGCAGTTTGCCTCTTCAAAAATACCAAGCAAATGAATTGTATATGTGTAATTGCACCCTACCCCTTACCTCTGCTGTGTTCTTATAGCCAGAAGCATGCCAAAGGTCATGCCAGCACTCAGGCAGAGACAGCCACATGCAATTCATAGTCCTGTTGTTATTTTCTTACTGAGTCCCTACAGAGGAAACTTACTCAGGCGTAGAGCTGTTGTGTGACTACGTGTACAAGCAGGAAAACGAATGAAGAGCTATAAAGGGTGATGTTTAAAGGGAATCCTCATCTTTTCTTATGTAAAGAGGAACCTGTCCTGCATGAGTATTAACTGATGCTGTCTCTTTAAGACACAACCATCTGCCTGGCCTGCCTGTCAGCCTCATTTCATGCCACTTGTCATTCTTCAGGACATCCTTCTGTATCTCAAGCTCACTAAGCTTCTCTGTATTATCCCCGCTGCGTGGAAACTGCCTCAAATGCATCCCTAGCTGAGCCTCTTCCCAGGTCTCCGGCTCTCTCTCATCCTAGAATAAACTAACCTTGCAAGCTTTTCTGTGTCTCAGGTCCCACAGAGAACTTACCCAAACGGGCTGTTTTCCGTCTGAGTCAGTAGATTTTAGGTGGAACCCGGGAAAGTGTATTTCTAACAGTCTTCCAGGGCTAACTACACTCTGAGAGGGGATGGTCTGTCATGTGATCCTTTTATGTCCTCTGAGCCTGTGACAACTATTCTAGGTTGACCACATCTTGAATTAACTAAAACCCCAAGTGCTTGTTGGGTACATGCATGAGAGTTTTTTCTTAATTCAATCATTTGATGTGGGCAGATCAACATTCAATCTAGATCTTTTGAGGTGGGAAGATCCACCTTTAACCTGGGCCACAGCTTCTGCTGGCTTCCTACATCAAGGGCACAGAAAAAGGAAGCTTTTTCTCTTTGCCTGCTTGCCCTCATTCTTGACTCATGGGTATCGGAGCCTACTGCTTTGGATTCCAACAATACTCAAGATCAAATGTGAAATCCAGACCCATGGACTAAGAATTACTGGATTCAGCCATCATTGGACTAGCTGAACGAGAGCCTGCAAGACTCTGTCTCTCTGCCTCTGCCTCTGTCTCTGTCTCTGTCTCTCTCTCTCTCCCTCCCTCTCTCTCCATTCTATAAGCCCTGTTCCTCTAGAGGACCCTGACTAATATGTACCTCACTCCTTTTGTCAATGGTTATCTATGATTTGCTTATTTCCTTACTCATTATTCATTATAATGCTTAACTTGGCACAGCAGTGCTTGACATGGGCATATGGTTTGTTGCTTGGGTCAGCAAATGAATGAGTAGGAATATGGATGGGGATTGTACTGGGATCCATGTTATCTTTTGGAGCTAAATTGGAGGATCCGATTTCATATATGATTTCATAAACCGATATTAAGGATTTGCCTAAAATGCGTATATTAAGCTATACATTACAATAACTAGGAATAACATCCACAGATACATGAACATAACACTGGGTTGCTGGGCTCCTCATCTGAGGGCAAGTGTAACATTAAACAAGTTAATTTGCTAAGTTACATATAGTGAGAATGGTTCAAGGGAATCTTAAGCTTAATGCATTTTAAGAACAGGCTATAATTTGATCTGAAAAATGTATTTTTCTCTCGATTTGCACTCTTTCTCTTTCCTTGTCTTCTGCGAATTATGTTCTTGCCCCTCTTATGGATTGGCTGCACAGCTAGCCCTATGCCCATGGGGTACCTCTATCATTTTCCTTCATTCTTTTATAACTGAAACTTCTGCTAACACTTTCATCACCAATTACTTGAGGTACCTGTGGCACCACACACAGAAGAAAAATCTTTCAAAATGAGCAGTCTATTAATGAAAGGTAGACTCTGCTAAGCCTATGACATCTGCCTTCCAAAGAGAAGCATGCATAACATACATTTATTTTCTTTCATAATTCTCCACTGTGATATCTTTTTTAAGTTTTATTGCATTGTGATGAGAAAAGTTACATGAGTTCAATTTATCTGAATTTGTTATCATTTAAAAACATATTTTAAGTAAATAGAATTAAACTACATTCTTGTTTCCCGTTTGTACCCCAACTCTTCCCATAGAACCCCCTTCAATGCCTACAATACCTTTTTTCATATTCTTTAAAACTTATAAAATATTATAACAATAAAAACAAGTATTATAAAAGTTCTTTGATATAGAATAACAATCAATTTAACAGTCTTATGTAGATGCTTGTCTACCGCAGTACTGAAAATACATACATTTTTCTCAATTTAAATTTTAAATAACTCCAAACATTTTAACTGTATATTTCAAAATATACATCACTATTAGTATTTTCTTAAATGAACATAAATATATAAAGTCTTTTTGTTTGTTTCTTTGTTTTATATTTAGTAGAACTTAAAATCTTGGCTCTTATTCAGGTACAAGCCCAAAATAAAAACAATTTTTAGACATTGGATTTCATTGACCCTCATATCACCAAAGGATTTTACCTCCATCACAGCTAAGCTGAGAGTTGACAATTCTGCTGCACCAAGGAATGAATATAGGCATGATTTTTGGATACAGACTTCCTACATGATCAAAGCTATTTGAGTTGAGTGAGTGACTTTATTCTCAGCCCACAGAGAACAGGTTACATTCATTTAAGAAATGGTGTGTGTATTAAGATGGTCTATCCATAAAGTCATTCACCAACTGTTTCAATGAACAATGGTTCTGCTTGGAGGGTGGCACAGACAATAGGTGAGGGTAAGAATCTGGTTCATTGGCTGTGATAATTTGGAAAAGCATTCATCTCAGAGAAAGAGTAACTTATAAAGTCCTCTTCTTCAAACTTGGTACAATAGCTACAAATGTCAAGCAAAGCATTCAGTCTCACTCTTTGTTGTTCTCTTACAAGTCCCCTCCCAATTTAATTGTCTATGTCTCCCTTGGGTATATAAATACTTTTGAAACATGTAAGCTGTTCTGAAAACCATAGTATAGTGTAAAAACATGAAATAAGCAATACTATTAATAGAGAGGCTGAGATAGAAGAAGCAAGATTTCAAGACCCTCATGTTGTATACAACAAGATACTGTTATGAACAAACAAGCTGAAAGTGTATATGGATTGTACAATATTGGACCTATCTCTCCAATTACAAAATTAGAGAGACCAGTGGATAATAATCAACAAATTTCTAGTTCCTCATATTTTTGGTAATATTAATTTTCATGTTAACATATTAAAAAAAGTACTTGTTACTTCCTGTTGTTTTTGTTGTAAGAGGTGGAATTAGGTTTGTGTGGATTTGTTGAAAGATTACTTTCTTCTAGGCTGTAGTTTTGTTCCTTATGTTGATATCTTCCATTTTTTATCCTTTGTAGGGCTGGATTTATTGAAAGATATTGTGAATTGTGTTTTGTCATAGAATATCCTGTTTTCTCCATCTATGGTAATTGAGAGTTCTGTTGGGTATAGTAGCCTGGACTGGCATTTGTGTTCTTGTAGGGTCTGTATGACATCTGCCCAGGATCTTCTAGCTTTCATAGTTTCTGGTGAGAAGTCTGGTGTAATTCTGATAGGCCTGCCTTTATATGTTACTTGACCTTTTTCCCTTACTGCTTTTAAAATTCTTTCTTTGTTTAGTGCATTTGGTGTTTTGATTATTATGTGTTGGGAGGAATTTCTTTTCTGGTCCAGTCTATTTGGAGTTCTATAGACTTCTTGTATGTTCATGGGCATCTCTTTCTTTAGGTTAGGGAAGTTTTCTTCTATAATTTTGTTTAAGATATTTACTGGCCCATTTTCTTGGGAGTCTTCATTCTCTTCTATACCTATTATTCTTAGATTTGGTCTTCTTATTGCATCCTGTTTTGGGTTAGGAGCTTTTTGCTTTTTGCATTTTCTTTGACTGTTGTGTCAATGTTTTCTATGATGTCTTCTGCCCCTGAGATTCTCTCTTCTATCTCTTGTATTCTGTTGGTGATGCTTGCATCTACCACTCCTGATTTCTTTCCTAGGTTTTCTATCTCCAGGGTTGTTTCCCTTTCTTATTTCTTTATTGTTTCTATTTCCATTTTTAGATCCTGGATGGTATTGTTCATTTCCTTTACTTGTTTGATTGTGTTTTCCTGTATTCTTTAAGGAATTTTTGTGTTTCCTCTTGAAGGGCTTCTAGCTGTTTACCTGTGTTCTCCTGTATTTCTTTGAGGGTGCTATTGATGTCTTTCTTAAGGTCCTGTATCATCATCATGATAAGTGATTTTATAACTGAATCTTGCTTTTCCAGTGTGATGGTGTGTCCAGGACTTGCTATGGTGGGAGTATTGGGTTCTGATGATGCCAAGTAACCTTGGTTTGTGTTGCTTATAATCTTACGCTTGCCCCACACCATCTGGTTATCTCTAGTGCTACCTGCCCTTGCTAAATCTGACTGAAGCCTGTCCTTCCTGCTATCCTGGTTGTGTCATAACTCCTCAGAGTCAAGCTGCCTCTGAGATCCTGTGATTCTGGGATTCTGTGATCCTGGGCTTGTTAGAGCACCTGGGAGTGAAGCTTCCTCTGTGTGTTTTGGGACTGGCTGCAGAGTTTGCGCTCAAGGTCTGCTCAGGACACCAGTCCAGACAGACTGGAAGGAACCTGAGCCACTGGGCTGGCAGACTTCCTGTGTGCCTGGTCCCACTTTTCCCAGTTACTCCAGGTGTTGGTACAGATGTGTGCCCTCCTCACTTCTGATCCTGGGCGATAACCCACATTTATTTTCTAAATCTCTTAAATTTGCTTTCACTGTAGGAAGCAAAGGGCTGTTACTTAGGCTGTGCATACATATCAAGAAATAAAGTGGCATTTATCTCTTTAATTTCAGCCCCAGAAATTCAGGTATGAACTCATTCTGATAATTCCAGAACTCAGCTCAATCTTATGTTGAAGAGTTCCTGTTATCAGACAAAATGCAAACATTTTTTTCTCCAACCAAATTAATTCTATCATGTAGCTGCTGCGTCCTCATCTCAGGATGCATAGCTTTGGATTGAGTAAGTTCTAAATGATGTAGATCATAGACGCTATAGTTAGAAAGAGCTCCTCCACAAGTCATTACTCTTAAGTCTCCTCTTTTCAGAGATGAGAATACTGACATATAGATAAGTAAAGTTATTCTCTCAAGGTCATGTGAGAAGAGAGTGTCAGAAGTCAGCCCATGAGTCCTTCATCCTGCAGACCTTTGCTCCAGTCACATCTTCTCCCTTGGTTCCCCCATTTACTGCAAGGTGCCCTTGAGAAAACACCTTCCCTGGAACACCCATAATTTTAAAATAGGATTGAGATATTTGATACAATATTTCCATTAACATTTTGGGCTTCTAATGGACTGAACTGATCTCCAAAATGTATACGTTAAACCTCTAGCCTTCATTAGGACTATATTTGGAGGCAGGAGCTCTAAAAAGATAATTATGGTAAAATGGAAATCATACAGGAAGCACCACGCCCATATGGGTGTCCTTACAAAAAGATGAAGCTGGATTAAGGATCTCAGGAAAAAAAATAACCTTGAGACCTCAGTAAGAGGCACTCATTTATCTGTAGGCCAAGGGTAAGGCGGACTTCCCCAAACCACTGTTTTGAACTTCCACACTCTAGAACCTTTCCATTGCATTAGTCACTTGGCTGGTTGCATTTTGTCATAGCCACTACAGCAGATGATACAGGATTGTACCCGGAAAGAGCTTCAGAAATGAGCTCATTGTTTTCTTTGATTCTAAAAGCCAGAGATAAAGCAAACCTGTCTCACAAATAGTAAGATTGTCTCTTTAGTTGATGGATCACATCTCTCAATCATTCTGTGATCGATGAGATTGTACTTGGCTGACTCAAATATTATCGGGTAAGATGAGACTTAGCGGATTGTCTCTTGGTACTTCTACCTCCTTCAGCTTTCTCCAATCTTGACACCGATTTTGTTGTAAGAGTCACATATTACTTTAGCAATACAAGAAGGCAGTGGCATATAAGGACATAAAACTAATTTTTGTCAACAAATCCACGAGTGTAGGTGAATGTTGATTTGGAGGATTAGCTGCAGCAATGCAGTGTGTAAAACACCAAATCGACAACATTATCTTTTTCACGGCCTTGATGTCAGGAGCAGCCCATGCTTTAGGCTGAGTAACTGGCCAGACTTTATACGATGGGAGAGATTTTGAGATGAGTATGAGCTGGTTGCAATCTTCCCTCCATGATGTGAGTAGAAAACATAAATGGTAGAGGCTGTATCAGTCTGGCTCCTTGTTCCATGTGATGTCCAAATCTCTGCCGTGGCTTTAGATGTTCTTCTGCTTGTCTGTCTCATCCAAACCATAGGCCTTCTTTTACTCACAGGGTTCTTCTCTAATATGTACCAGGATTTTTGCTTTGTTTGCTTGTTTTTTGGTTTTGGTTTTTCAACACAGAGTTTCTGTGTATAACCAGCCTTGACAGTTCGGGACTCAATTTGTCCTAGACTAAGCTGGCCTCAAACTCAAACTCACAGAGATTTGCTGTCTATGCCTCCCTAGGGCTGGGATTAAGGGTGTACACCACAATGCCTGGCTATCTGCCCAGTTTTCAAAGTTCATCTTGAGTCCCCTTTCATCTGAGAACTCATGAAGACTCCATCATGCTGATCTTTATTTTTGCCAGACTACATTTGAGGTCAGCATCAACACGAGAATAGCATCCTCTTAGACATTCTCAGACCTACAGTTGCCTGTTTCAAAGTCTCTATGATGCTGGTGGGTACACAGAGGCAGTCTTGCCTAGAACAGTGGTCAGCCTTAGAAGCAGGTAGAACTAGACTGAAATCTCTCTCATTTGTGTTGTGCATGGATTGAGTAACTTGGGCAGTCACTGAACCTTCCCGAGGCTTAATGGTTTCATCTGTGAGCAAGAGTAATGACAACT
Organism: Montemys delectorum; assembly: GCA_019843815.1. Lineage (NCBI taxonomy): Eukaryota > Metazoa > Chordata > Mammalia > Rodentia > Muridae > Montemys > Montemys delectorum. The sequence goes on along the minus strand of JADRCD010198377.1, from coordinate 14,539 downwards.
CCTTTCTGCTGTCCTTGCTAGAAATGAGAGATTCTCTATGGTCCTCGTCTATCAGGCATATCAATTTTTCCCTCTGTTGCCTCTAAAACCATCAATTATATAGTTTCTATAAGTTTCTATAGCACTCGTCTTTGTATTCTGTGTCTCAGAGTCCTCCCTTTGGGGAATTGATTCTTGAAGGTTCTGTGAGGGTGGGGACTATGCTGGCTACATTTATTATAAAGGAGTAACCTAAGGCATCTGGGAGATTTCAGGTCCCAGGAAGGCCGGCATTTTGCCTATTGTCTACAGAAGCAAGGGGGGAGACCAGCAGCAGTGGGAAGGAATGAAGAGAGCTAAGATGCTGTAAGGATGCGTCCAGCAGGATCCTAGTCTGGCCCACACCTACCATTCCCTGAGCCACCATTTGATCAGTAGCCAGGGCAGGAGAATCAACTGGATGGAACTCAGAAACAAGTCTTATGAACGGTTGTCAGTTGGGTGACATCACACTTTTAGGAAATCAATTTAACAAGATGCCAAGAAGAAATTCAGACATCAGAGCCTTGAGGAAGAAGGGGAACCATCCAGGCTTCAGCTAAGACTCCAGGATCCAGGATCAAGTCTTGTTTTTGAGGAAACAGAAGCAGCAGTTGTAGCCAAGGGAATAAAGACCAGAAAAGGCTCCAGCCCAGAGGCCAGATGTGAGCCTGGACTCTCAGGAGGCAAAGCAGACAGTAGATCCATGGTAACAAGGCCAGTTTCAGATCTCACCAGCTGGTCACCTGGGCCCTGTCCCCTTCCTTCTGCTTCTGTCCCTTCAAAATCAATGGACCACCTGGTAACCTTGGCCTGAAGCATCAGCCAGGGTAACAGGCTCTGGTCCCAGGAATGTTTCAAACTTCCCCCTCACTTGCCCCTTTGTTCTGAGTCTGCATTTCTGGCAGCTCCAACTCTTCATGTAAGTTTCTCTTTATTTCTGACTAGTTTATTCAATAAATTGTCCCTTATGGTTCAGCTCTTTATGTGTCCACTTACAGTCATGACCTTCATCCTGTAGACATGATCTTAGCTCAAATCGGAGCATGTAATGCTTGAAAAAAGGACCTGCAGCCTTATCCAAAGGACCACACCCTCTCATTCGTAGCTGACCTCTGGAGAGACCAGAGCTTGCCCTGCTGTAGGCTGTCTCAGGACTGGAGAGAGGCTGAGATGGGCACTGGGTGTGCACCAGTGACCTCAACAGGAAGAGCAGGTCGCCAGTGACAGACATTTCTTTACTTGTCTGTTGAGAGACACCATGAACTGAAGAACATCCTGCCCTTGAGTGGGGCATTTATTGCTCAACTCTAGGCTCTTGCCTTGGCTAGCTTCCTTAGTGTCTAAAAGGCACCATCTGTTTGACTCCCTGTGCCCACCTGCTCACTGGGAAACTGGTCTACTCTCCCATTTGACCAATTCTCACACAGGCAAGGATTAGTAATGCCAAGAATTCTTCCTAATATCTCTTGAAAAGATCAAAAATTTCCATTATCTGGAAATGTATTTCCTAACTTGTCCCTTAGTTTCTTTTGGAATCCCAACACTTCCTTTGACATGATTTCTCAATCAAGAAAGTGAAGATGGTCCTGTTGGAACCCCATGACAACCACTAATAATAAGCTCTTACTGTTGTTATCTTGAACCTAAGGTAGGCTGATCACTCAGGGGTCCAGAGTAAATGAGGGATAGACAATCCTAAAGAGCAGAATAATTTCAAAATAATTGTTCCATACAGGAGCATGAAATGAACTGTTCCCTACAAGTTTGTATTGCAAACAGCTACTTCTGTGTTTCGTAAAACTCTAGCCACATTGACCACTCAAGAGGCTTCTGGTATACTTGAAAGGTATCTCATCTCTTTGCCTCCAAATTTGTAAGTAAGGAAAGGGGATGGACTCTTTAAACCTCCAGTGACTACTATTGCGTGCACATAGCACACACGAGAATTCCCCAAGCTAGCAGAATCCCTTTTTGTTTTTTCCCAATAACTTCCCAGCCTCTCCTTCCACTCTCTTAGGAGTAATGTCTATGAAAGTCTACTCACTGAAATATAAAAGTTATATCAGCACCCCCACACCAAGAGCCCCTACCTCACACACACTTAAGCTCATTTCAACAAATCTACGCAAACACCAAGAATTACTTAGGTGAAATGTTCTGAGATAATGAGCACTCCCTGGGGCAGAACAGCAGCTACTCAGGGAACCTTCCCCAAACCCCCTGCTTGCTTGGGGACCTTCAGTGAATACTTCTCTCTAGGAGAAGCTTCCAGAAAACTGTCCCACTTTGCACCAGCCTTCCCATAAGCTTCTCACCTACTCCAATTCCCAAACTCAAACTACAACCTGCTAAGATATTTCATGATATCTTATATGTTTCAAGGGTCCTGACTACCTCCTTTTCATGGAGCACACAAGAGTGTCCACGTCCTTACGTGGATGGTAGATGCACCGCCCAGATACCATGATCTGCATGTGCCGCATTGCCTGCAGTTGCTAATCCTGGGGCCTACACTAATTCTTAGAGTTCTTGCCTCATTTTTTATTGTAGGATAACAAGTATCTTGACTGTAATCTATTAATTGAATAATTGAATAAACTTGTTTCCCTCCAGCGCAAGCACACTGTTTGCACACAGTGTCATCCCAGGCCCTCCAGCTATGGAAGGCCTGCCAGATATGTTTATTAAACCCCCTGAGCTTGGAAAGAACACAGAAAGCTGTCATCTAGAGCGATACAAAAGTGCCTATCTCAGCTGGAGATCTAGCTGTTATGAATAAAGGAAGAGTTTGTGGTACAGTTTCGAGATGTAAAGAGAAAAAGCTTCCCCACAGTGCAAATGTGTTGTAACCCTCGGGCGAGAGGAAAAAAAAATATTGAATTGTTGCTGGCAGTACAATGTAATTACTGAGTTAGCAGTGGCTATGTTTCTAAGCTTCTTAAGGTAGAAATCACATTAATTTGGCCTTCTCCGAAGGACATTCCAGGTTGTTAAATTGAACTGTTGAAACATTTCTCACTAATGAACCTGGCCAATGAACAGCCATTTTCACATAAGTCAAATGTTGAACAGTTGGCAGCAAATGGGGAGATGCACTATGAGGAAGGCTTTGTTAGTGTGCAGCCATACTGCCTCAAGATGTGTATTCCAATTCCTAGTGTTCAGACATCTGACCTAGGGTGGAAAGGAGTGGGAGACATGAGAGTCACCACAGCACAGTATTCAGAAGTTAAGCAAGACTTGGTGTCTCACTGGAGGACACAAATGGATACTCAGCTGCTGACAAATGGGGATCTTTTGTGCCTTCGCCAGTTCCTCACAGCCTCAGACATTTCTCAGTGTCATAGCAGACCCTGGCCCTAAAAGGACATCACTACTGCCAGGCAGGAAAGGTGCCAGTGGATCCTGTCACCCAAACTCAGATGCTGGGTGAGCCTGTAGTAGTCAGCCAACTGCGTCCTACTCTGTCACTGCAAAGAGCCCTTGCTGAAGTACCAGTGTGACAAAAGTATCCATGCTTCCTAAATAGTAACCCCAAGGGGGCAGGTATTTGGTAGGTTCTGTTTTCTGAAACTGGAAAGATGTTTTTCACTATTAAGAGTGTTTGTTGTGCACATTTCTGGGTGGCGCCAGGACAATGCATCAACAAAGGACATTGGTGGGTGCTAGAGTAAGACAGAAAATCCCTTGGATGATTATGCTTCTGTACAGATCCAGGAACCTGGTGAAGTGTGCTATAGTGGAGGGAGGAAAATATGGTGGGGAGGGACAGCCTGGAAGCCTGACTGGATTGGACTCACTTCACCCAGACTTGTAGACACAAGCAGGTCTTAATCTTTCTGTAGCAATTTCAACATCTCTAAGCCAAGTTTGAAATGTTTCATTTGTAAGGATTAGATACAGTGTTTCAAAAAAGGTTAGAATTCTATGTGGCAATCTGCAGACTGATACATTTCACTACTAATTTTTTTTAAAGGTTGGTTTAAAAAAATCAGTGAATTAGGATTTTTTTTAAAGTATAGAATAGAGTTTATTTGGAGGTATGGAAAAGGGAACTGAGAACAGAGTAGAGGCAGAGAAAATGGACAGAGCAAATTAGGATTTTTTTTAAAACAGGTCTTTATTTTGCAGGGGCCTCTTAGGCTTGCAGTCTGGGGCTCAGCAGAGGTGTGGCATTGTATGGAGACATCAGGACCTGGCTTTTCAACCTCTTTCTGTCTCCTTTCTTACATTTAATACATGTATCCATCATTGGATGTTGTGCACCAAAACCAGGTGGCAATCCCAGGATGCATAGCAAAGATTTCCGAGGCCTTTGGTGTGAGGCTGCCCACCCATTCTCTAATATAACTTTATAGCTTAGAAACAAAATAGGAATTCTTAGTGAAAGATCTTCAGAAACTCGGAGTTTTTAGCACCATGTTTAGAGTAGAGGCCTCTTGGCTATGTTGAGGCTGTGCCTCTTATATTCATAATTGTCTTGTGGGCAGGAAGAGAGATGTGGAATTTATAGATGCAGGGAGAGAAAGAATGGCAGAGGAATAGATGTTTCACCTGTGAAGTCAACTTCTTAAGGATTTCATAAATTAGACTTTCCACATTCAGTCTTCCTTTGTTGCTGTTATTAAGATAGTCTTATGTAGCACAGGCTATCTCTAATCTCACTACACAGCCAAATATGATCTTGAACTTCTGAACTTCTTGCCTCTTCCTCCTGAGTGCTCACATTACAGATATTTGGCACTATGCCTGGTTTTATGTAGCTGTGAGGACTGAATCCAGGGCTTTCTGCAATGATAGACAGAAACTCTACCAACTAAGCCACATCTTTCAAAGTGACAGAGATATCAAAGACTCTGCTTGTGACCTGTCCAAAACTTAGGTGTTTTTGAAGGTACTTTCTAAATTGTATTAATGACTGTCTCCATTTGGCAAGCAATGTACAGACATGGCCTGTTTATGGAGTGCAGTGGGAATCTAGAGGGGAATGAACTGAGCGTGCTTATGTTACTGAGTTTCATAGAAGTCACTACAATCACTCTAGCTCATGATGTCTGACATTGTTACCGTTTCGGTCAGAGCAAAGATAAATTCTTCCTCCTTATATCTTGCCAATTGGCCAATGCTTCCCAGCATGCTTTGTAGCACTTCATGTAACCGTAGTCCTTTCTCAAGGGAACAAAAGCTGGGGGAATTGTGTTATGCACTTGGTATTATTTGCATGGCCCAATAAAGCTATCTTGCTACAGATGTAACCTTCGATAATTTATTGATGTAAAAGTGGCCTCAGGTACCAGGTTTTTTGGCAGCTGTTACACTGTCAGAGTACACTGTAGAACATGGGACCCATGAATATTTTATGTAGAGAAGAAATGGAAAATACAGCTTTCAATATATCAGTTCCCAGTCCTGATCTTCATTACTGAAATATGAATCGAATCCCATCTTTGAATTTGATCGACCCAAACTGTGCAAACTGAGCACTGCTCAAATTAGATTTCATCAGAGAACTGATTGGAGCCCTAATTTTTGTCTAGCTTGTCAGTTGCTTGGGACAGCTTGGCCTGTAAGGGTGGGCTAGTGACTTCTGGGTAGGTAGAAGCTGTAGTCTTTGCTGGCCCTTCACTTTTACCATCCAGCAACTTTGTCTGTTTAAGCTGCTTATGTACTTTTAGAACAGTGGGAGGCCATTCCTCTGCCAAATACTTCTCCATTGTTGGGTTATTAAAATATGAGTTGGGAGGTTGCCCCTTTTAGAAGGAAACACTTAAAAAATAATTTTAAAAAATTGTGGGTTTGGCACGTACAATACTGTAAGTGTTGTGGTTTTGATCTCCAGGCCACAGACAACACTGAGAGGCAGCTCTCCATGAGTCCAGGGCTCACTTTTCCACCACTTGGAGGTCTGTGGTCATGTGACTTGGACCCCTGAGGACTGTACAATCCAGAAGTGTTGGATATGTGCGGAGTGCTTGCAAGCTATTGGTTTTGGTGTTTGTTTGTATGTTTTGGCTTTAAAGACCCATACAGGGTACTGCTGAGTGCTACTCACTGTGAGCCTATGCCTGGCTCAGGGATTTGCCACTCTTCTCAGGTGATCCTGCCAGGTAAGGGCTTCATTCCTTTCTCAGTTGCTTTGCTTTGTGCTTTCATTACATTATTGGTGCCTTCTTTGCATATGCTGGAAGTTTGCATTTTAACCTGTCTTTAATCCCGTCCTGTCTGATGAACGCCTGACTCAGCCTATCTATATCTTTAATTGATACTCTCTTCAACTCTGTGCTAAATTGCAATTCCACAATCTACCTGAGAGACAGACAGTTCAATCAATGTACAAGTTACTCTACTTATTTTAAATAAATGCCTTTCAGATTTAGTAAACACCATTAGAGCAAACATGGTTTAAAATAAGGTAACTGATTTATATTTCTCCAAATGAAACTCCTAAACATGCTTAAGTAAAGAAATATTTATATGAGCCCCAGAAAATTGCTTTTTGTGTGAAGTGTGTCTTAGCTTTCAGAACCATGTAGTCGAGCAAGATGCCTTTAGCAACAATAGGCAGATGGGCCCTTGCTGGTAGCTGTTAAATATTCTGGTACTGTGTATAAAATTCTACATTTGGGCTGTCAAGATAGCCCTCCTTTTCTGATATTGTATCTGGCATGTAGCTATCACAAACTTAGTTAATATGACATTTAACTTAAGAGCCTTAGCTTTTATTCTTTTAGAACATATATGTAGAGGGGATGCCAAATAATCATGAGTTCAGTGGATAATTCTAAAGGGTTCTGTACGGCTTCTAGAGGTTCATACCTTGTAGCCATAGATGCGAACTGGTCCCCATCTCATTTCTGAGTAATTTAATGCCTGGTGACTGATGCTTCCAAAAGAAAAGGGGATATATTCACTGAACCTGTGCTAAACTCTACTCTGTTCCACACACTGGGGCATCTCCTTAGTAGAGGACTCCTTCTATCATTAGGCTGTTTGAATGCATTGTCTGGACATGAGTATCTACCACAATTAACCAAACAAACACTTTTGTTTTCTTCCTGGCTTGTCCTTCCTCTTGTTGGCCTACTCTCCGGTAAGCCTGGTCATTGGTTCCTTGGACCTGCAAGGCCGAGCTCCTGGCTTCCATGGATCTCACAATTTTTCTATCCCTCGGAAGAATGCAGTGTCTGAGGATGGGAACCTTGAAGCAATACTACATTTATTTGACTACGCAAACTCTTAAATCAGACAAAGTGGATCTGAATCCTGACGGCAACAGTTAGTTACTAACCTTACCTTGTGTAAGATAGGCTTTGCTTCTAGGCCCTGGACTTCAAGGGATAATGGTGAAAATGGATCCTTTTTTCCTCCCCATTTTTCTCTGTTGTGACCTGAGACAGAGCCTAAGAGTCTCCTTGTGCTGAAAAAATTATCTGCCACTAAGCCACACCCTTGAACAGTCATTGATTATGAGACAGATTCTTGCTTGTTACCTAGATCATCCCTTGTACTTGCCATCCTTCAACCTCTCTCTATGGATTCTACCATACCCAGAAATGAAGACTGCATGAGTTGTCTGAAAGATCAACTATATCCTGAGCAGAAAGCTTCAAGACAATCCTGAGTAAATCTGCAGTAAAGGGACAAACACTCTAGTTTGGACCCACCACCGTTCCTACTGTAGCAACACATTCAGATGTAGCTTATCTCAGAGAGCTTGAAAAAAGAAGAGTGGTGGACCAGTGTTACTGTCCAGATCCACGCTTGCATTTTAGAGGCTCAGCTCACCCCTTGTCTTTTCCTGTGCTGGTATGTAGTTAACCATGTCTATTTAGTCCTCAATCCCCAAAGGCAATCTCAATAGCTGCCAACATCCCTCAGTGCTGATTAGCACAAGAGAGATGAGCCTGGCATCTAGATACTACTGCATTTGGCCACAGATCTAAAGCACAAAGTGACATGCCAGTCACCTAACTGTCCTTATGGATGTCACTTGACCACAAGTGCTGAGAGACTGGGGTGGTGCTTTGAAGGACATGTCCCTCATGCTCTTCAGCATTTGAACACTCCACTCCTAGTTGAGGGTATTGACTGGGTAGGTGTAAGTATGGTCTTGCTGAAGAAAGTATATCACTGGGGACTGGGCTGTGAAGTTTCAACAGCCTATGTCATAGTCAGTGTGATCTCTGTGCTTTTTGCTTACAATTCAAGATGGGCTCGTGCAGCCCGTCTCCTGTCCTCTACCATGACAGACTCTAGTCCTCTGGAACTATAAGCCCAAATGAACTCTTTCTTCTATAACATGCTTTGATCATGATTTTTTTTTTTAAATATAGCGGCAGAAAAGTAACTAATACAATGAGCTATAATTTAAACACGATTTTTAAATTTTTGATTTATGTTTCTGTGTGTGTACACATCCGCATACAACTACACGTGGAGGCTGGAAGAGGCTGACGGATCCCAGAAACCTGCAGTTACAGGAGCTTGTGAGCCACCAAGTAAAGGAATTTGAAGCCTGAATCAGGTCTTCTGGAAGAGCAGTGTGTGTTCATAACTGCAGAGTCATCCCCCCAGCTAGGCAGGCCCTGCTGCATGTAGAGACGTGACCACACCTTCTTCCTATTAAAGGCAAAGAGAGAAGCTTGAAGTCATATCCACTGTGACATCACCAGTGGACGACAGAATAAGAAATGCAGGTCTGCTAGCTACTGACCTATGAGGTTGCCCACACCTTGATTTGCTATCCATGTCATGGAAATGATCTCTCTCTCTCTCTCTCTCTCTCTCTCTCTCTCTCTCTCTCTCTCTCTCTCTCTGTTTCTCCTCTCTCAGAGATGGGAGGAATCCCGGGAGTAGCTCATGCAGGGCAAGAAGGATAGCCCACTGTAGAGAGAACCTTGGAACGGTCAGTGAGTTCTGTTTAGGAAAGCTATGTAGGTCAGGACATCAACCCTCATCAACAGAATGACTGGTCAGTGTAAATATTCATAACTTATATAAACTACTTACATCTATATTTTGTTCTTTTACTTTTGAGACGAGGCTCATGTAGGCAGGCTGTGCTCTATATTTGCTGTGTAGCTTAGACTGCTAGGACTGCAGGAGTGGCTCCCACTTATAAAGACAAAATAAGAATGATTCACTACACAGTAGCACAGGAAAAGACAACAAAGAGCCTCCTTTAAAAAGCATGGGTGGATTTAGTTAGTAAATCCAGCAGGCCCACCTTATGTGACATTAGGTATCAAACTCAGGGCTTCATTCGTGCTGGGCAAGTACTTTACCAATTGAACTGCACTTCTGACCAAATGCTGGTAACTAACATCCATTCAAAGTGCTAGAGACAAATAATGGCTTTCTAAATCTGACAGTGAGGCATTTATTGCAAGTGTCCCTTTACAGACTAATGGTTAATTTTTCCATTTTTAATTCTCTTTTTTATAACAACATTATAGATTCTAATTACTTCTAAAAAAAAAAAAACCTACCAAATCCACAAATAGTTGCTTTAAAGGTATCCTTCCCAAAAGAAAATTCCTCCCAAGAGACACAGAGTGGTTTCCTTTTTTAACTCCATATGACAAGATATTATACTTCTCTTCCATGCACAGATTAATCCCCGTGGTCACCAGTTGCCTGGCTTGCCTTTGAGCAGCCTTTGTCTAGGCCAACCAATTCCTTTGCTCTTGTGAGATAGACATAAAGCCCTTATCATGCTAACATGCTGCGGTGAAGTTCACATTTGGGTTTGTCTATTGATTCACTGGAAAAAACCAGAAAGATGAAAATGATTATTTTAGGAGCAGGGGAGGTAAGGAGACCTCAGTGAAGAAATTGCCTCAAATTACATACTGTTCTCCAAATGGCCAGATTAGTTAACTTTCTCCGCACTGTGGTCAGAGGCCTCAATGCCCTAGAGAAGGAAGGCCTTACCTTGGTTTCTGGTTTCAGAGAATGGAGCCCATCATCTGCATGAAGACATGGAGGAGTTCCTGGGAGGCAAAATGTACAGCTGAAATTTGTTTGATCTCAGTGGGTCCAGTGACCAGAAGAGGCTAGAACTAGTGTCCAGTAGCTACACTGTAATCCATCCTCATAGCCCTAAGTCAGCCAGCTAGGCCCATGTCCCAGAAGTTCTAAGACTTCCCAGAACAGTGCTACCAGGTGAGACCAACTGTCTAAACACTGCAGGAGTGTCCATGTTCAAACCCTAACAGAGACCAAGAGAAAGGACTTGAGTAAGACCCAAGCCTACTGTGTCTGGACTCCTGGAAAGGGAGGTGAGGAAGGGATTCACAACCTCCATTTCTGCTAGATACAACCCCCCCTTTTAAACCTCAGGCTGCTTCTCTGTGCAGGTATTGTTTGTAGTAGATTGATATCTTTGAAGTACTCAGGAAATTAGGAGGTCATCTGGCCGACTAAAACCCTATACCTGTCCTAAATTAAAGGAAACACATCTTTTAATAGATGTGGGAGTGATGTAATATTAAAACAGGAAAATATATTAAAATATAATCTGAATTTGTAGTAAATTCCATTAAGTGTTTTTGTTCATTTGTGTCTAGACAAACAAACAAACAAACAAACAAACAAAAAATCCTTGCATTAGGGAGGTCAGTTGGGCTATATAGTGACATCTAGGCTCAAAGGCAGAGCTTGTCTCAAAGCAAGTGTGTGTGTGTGTGTGTGTGTGTGTGTGTGTGTGTGTGTGAGAGAGAGAGAGAGAGAGAGAGAGAGAGAGAGAGACAGACAGAGAGAGACAGACAGACAGAAACAGAGACAGAGAAACAGAGACAGAGACAGAGACAGACAGAAATAGAGAGAGGGAAGAAGAAAAGGAGGAAGGGAGAGAGAGAAGAAAAGGAGAATAGAGGAGGGGAAGGGAGTGGCAAGGAAAGAGATATTTCATTCACAAAACATCTTTTATTTCTGCTCAGGAGTGATGTTATCTGTCAAAGCCCTGAATTTTGAACACAATGAAGGGAAATTGCAGCTTAAGTGAATTCTGGGTGATGGGTTGCAGTTTTATATCAAAGACACCTTCCTAATTCTAATTACCCCTTGATTGCAGCGAGAGTGAGAAATATTGGGGTGGTCAGAATTTTAAGCCCCATAAAACTGGAGTTGCATGCTTATTCATTCATCTAGTATGTATGATCTTGGCTTCCCAGTGATTCTTTAAAACCGGGATGCACTAGTTGAGTTAAAATAAAACCAAGAACCCTGAATCTGTTCTGGCCCATGAGGTTATGTTCATAAATGACTGTTGACATTCCTTCCATTGTAGTAAATACACTGTCATCATCAGAATCATAAACATAATGTAATATTTTTAAAATGTGGAAACTTTTTGATGTGATCAGTCATCCTCACAGAGCCTTGATCACAGAGATCTGAAGTCTCTGTGGCCCACTTGGCATTCCAGTTTGATTTTGTTGGGGTCTCCTGAATTAGATGACGGGAGACATCCAGTCTGTCAAATAGGACCACCTGGGAAGCACAAGCTCTGTTTTGCTTCTCAGTTTGGATCCCTGAAGAAAGTACTGTACTGCAGCTTCTCCAACATGGCACAGGGTGGGTTCTAACCCCAAAGAGTTTCAATTTCTTTAACCAAGTAGGAACTTTTCAAGTTTCCAATTTCTACACGAGAGCTCATCAAATACAAACACAGAGCGCACAGAGGAGGTAAGGAAGACTCTAGCAGAACAGTGTGAGCATCATCAACAAAGCAAAAACTTTTTATGGATATGAACTATTATTTAGAAGGCAGTTTATTATGGTATCAATTTAATTATACAACAGAAGTAAGCTCTCTCTAGCTAAGCTCTCCTTAATTAGAACTAGGCATGGTTTCCCTGCTCTTGTAGAACAGGCCTCAAACAAAATCAGAGAGTAGTTGGCTTTTTTTTAAACTAATTGTCCTAACATTCCATCCACAGCCTTTGAAATATATTAGAAATGTGGTAGAAACTCCATGATACCCTTACATTTCTCCTTAAGTAGAATTTAAACATATTTAACATTTTAATCTCTTAAACGTATTGTCTTATGGATTAAAAGCTAAGATTTTAGGTTGAGTGGTAATAACAAAGGTTCTGTGAGAAAGAACAGTGTAAGTAAAATAAGACTGTTCCTCTTTCCTGAATCTGGAGGTTCATGCCTTTTAGGCACCTGGGTAATCCTCAATATTAGATGTTACAGGTGTTACTACTTCTGTACCAAGTAGAATGAAGAGAGAAAGTATGACAAATGACTTATCTTCAAGAAGATGATCATCTCTGGTTCAAGTGAAGCCTCCTAGGTATGCCTAGCTGCAAGAGAGTCCAGGAAATGCAATCCCCAGATGGACAGTACAACCTCATGGAAATGTTTAGCTGCAAAAGAACTTGAAAAACACAGACACCACTGTGTGTCTAAATGCAGCCTCCTATTACTAAACATAGAAGTGGGAGAATGGACACTTGGGACATGGAGGCAACTTTGAAGCAGTTTTCACAAGTCTGACCATCAGTCTGGTTCTATTTCTGAGATTATAAAGAAAAAAGGAAACCAAATTGTAAATACATGATTTATAAGAAGGGATTTCAATATCAGGAATCTATTAAACAACAAAGAAATGAAAGAGTGTTAAAATCATTTGTCTCATGGTTGTCTGGGATACTCTTCAATGTGGAAACGTTTGTGGCCAGGCCTGTATGAGATACACATTTTTTGATTAGAGAACATAAACTTATTTCAGCAAATTGTCCACAAAGAACTGAAGGATGCTATGTTTGTTTCTTCCCTTGGATGAATATCATTGATCTCAACACCCAAACAATAAGTTCAGAGTTTGTTTGGAACCTAGTCTGGTACCAATTGCAGCAACTAAGAAAACCAGTGACCTGAGTGGTTCAAGGACTTACCTAAAGAGGTAGAGCTGATCAGTGGGAAAGCACATTGAGGAAAGTTATGAGCATCACAGGGCTCACAATAGGGTTCCTATCAGTGCAGTGGAGTGAGGTTATGAATATGCGCACACTAAACAAATATGATTGGCAAAGGAAGAAGTTGATGAGAAGACAGCGAGTAAACACGGGCGTTGTAACCGATTGGTAAACAGGCGGAGCGTAGTCACACGGGGGTCATTACGTTTCCCGGGAGTCAACGGTTCAATGGGCTCTGCTGAGTGAGATACATTTCATCTTCCCTGGGAACCACCTGGGCTTTGCTTATAAACACATCCCGAGAAGAGCATGAAGGCCCTCCAGTTGAAGCTCTGCTTATCCCAGAATCTGATCAGGTCAGGTCACATCCCTTCAAAAGCAGCCTAGCACAAGTCTTTGAAAATGCCTTTTCCTATTATTAAGACAGGGGCACTGTCTTGCTGAGCTGTCTTTTCCTGCACCTGGATAAGTGTTTCATGAGTCACCTGTGCACGGCCTGACAGCGGAGCACTTCAGAAGGTCACGGCCTCCTTCCTGGCTCTAAAATCCTCCTCATTCTTGGAATGAGGGGGTATTGTTTCATCAGAAGAAAGCTAATTAGGTTAGAGGCACATTGACGAGCTGTGTAGGAGTCTGTACACAATAAATAAAGGAGAGAAAGGATGACAAGGAGGGGGTGAAAACACACAATGAAAGCCATAGAAAGTTGACTCTCCACACATGAAACTATCCAAAGAAAGTCAGAGGAAAAAATTTAATTTGCTTCTTCAGACCACAGAGCACAGATTCTCAACCTTGGTTTTGTGACACTCCAGGATGTCCCCAATTATCTCAACAAATGTCATAAAATGTTCCAAAGAATCCCTTGAGGTGAAATTAGTTTTATTTCATTTAAAAATAGATGGCCCATGGCTCTCTCAGAGCAAGGTAATCAAATGATTGATCAGCTGCCACTAGTCCAAGAAGGCTACAGAGATGGCTGTCAGAAACACACTGACATTTAGGGAGCAACATCTGAAATACTTATCTAGATATTTTTACCATTTAGTCCCTTGGAATTTCTTTTTTTTTTTTAAAAAAAAAAGTAGTAATAGTGATGAAGTATTTGAGATGCACACATCATATACCACCTGGGTATACTGGAAGGAAGATGAGATCCAGGATCATGCCCCGCCACAGAAATTGATCCAGTCCTTCACTAAAGAAGATTCTTGGTTTCTTTTGGTCTAAAATGGGAACAGTAGCAAGTACCAACTGACCAAGTGAGGTCATCAAATAAGGTGGTGTGTGTATAGCATGTAACATGGTGGCTGCCTTGTGCTGACTGCCGTCTTTTCTGATGATTTCTAACTTTTGAGATGGAGGAACAATCTGACACAAATCTTCCTAGTGGTGGCTCTGTGTGAGGATGATGACGGTGACCTTGTCTGCTGATGTTGGCCCAAGTATGAAGAATGGGCATGTCTGTCAACCCTGAAAACCACCAACAGAGCCCAAGCAAATGTGGCACAGCCTAGATGAGCAATTTCCCTCAGGAGCGATTCTGGGACTCAACCAGCTATATATGTTGTATTTCTCCAACATTTTGA
>JADRCD010198375.1:0-11375 GCA_019843815.1 Montemys delectorum | reverse complement strand
CATTTTATTTTTTCAGGACTATGAAGATGTCTTTTAAAATGACACACACACACACACACACACATGTAGACAGAGGGAGAGAGAGAGAGAGAGAGAGAGAGAGAGAGAGAGAGAGAGAGATGAATGAGAATGATCAGAACTGCTGTAAAGTAGAAAAGGTTCCAGGAAATGGGGAAACGTCATTAGACTGGGGATTTCTTTTTCTTTTTTTTTTTTTTTTACAGGACTTATGACATAGAATGAGGAATGGGTAGCGGGATGAGCTGCTCAATCCACTTCACCCAACTAGGTGTCCAGATGCCTACTCTCATTTTTAGTCTTGTAGGCACATATAGAATATAGGCAGAGAGACTCATTTAAGATAATGGAGAAACAGGAAGCAAAACTCTCTTCTAGTGTCTTGGCTTCAAGTAAGGACATTTTCGGGACTGATACTCTGAGATCTTTTCTCTGTCTAAACTAGTTTCTACCTCCTGTTCTAATTAATAGAAAAGGTTTGGTGTACACAGTTAAGGAGCATAAAGGCTTGTCATGCTGTGGACCATTATGAATGAGAGAAAACTGAGAACTGTAACAACATAAGACTGAAGTACTCAGTTTCATGGTTAGAATTATGGGTTTATTCTGTAGAAATGGAACAAGATCAAAGGGGTTCAAGCAAGGGGTAATAAAATCTGAGTTACATTTAAGTGCATCTGGCTCTTTAAAAACTTTTTAAAGAAAATAAGATTTGCTTATGAGTGCATGTATGTGCACATATGCCCATACTATGGTATATGTGTGGTGGTCAGGAGATAATTTATACAAGTTTGTGCTTCACCTTTCATCATGTAGGGCCTGGGGATGGGACTCTGGTCATCAGGTTTGGTGATGAATGCCTTTGCTCAGTGAGCCATCTCACTAGCCCCCATCTGGCTCTTTTTTTATATATAACAAAAATAATTGGTATTGTAAGGGTGATATTAATCAGGAAACCAATCTGATGACTTTGGATGTAGTGCTGGTAGGGGCACTGGGGCCCTGGGAACTGGCAGTGATACAGCAGAGAGCACGGATTGACTTGAGTTGTATTTTGGAGCTAGAACCAGTAGGACTTGCTGATGGATTAGAAAGTATGGGGAAGGGAAAGATTCATTGATTTTTTACTTGAGTGATTCAGTAGTTGGTTGTTCTGTTTCCTGACTTGGAAATTACCTGGAGGAAGAGCTATGTTTTTGTCTTATAAGATGCCCATTACAAATTCAAGATGCATTTAAAAGTAGAAACTGGTGGGACAGAGGGGGGGGGCTGGGCTTCTATCAAGGTATAAATGTGAAATCACAGAGGACTTTTAAAAGTGTAAGACTGCATGTGAAATTTCAAGATGCCATTGTAGACTTACAATAAAGCAGGAAAGTAATCATATACTTTTCAACCAAAGGTCATTGGTGATCTTAATAGATTTGACTGCTTGACAGATAAAGAGAAAAGAAACAAGAGCTAGCTGATATAGACAAGGTATTTTGTTAAGGAAACAAGAAAAAGAAAGTTCTTGTTAGCTTTGGGCTGATATGAGCCGAAGACAGAGGTTTTTCTTTTATTTGTTTGTAAGGTTTGTTGCTTTGTTTTGTTTGTTTGTTTGTAAGATCTGTCCACTCAAATGAAAGTGAAACTTAGAAAAATATTTGCAGCCTTGTGGAAATGTCCTAGCGGAGACAGACGATGGATGGCAAAGTAGGAGGAGATTACTGAAGCTGAAAATCCTTGAGAAGGTGACAGACCTGCAGAAAAGCACGCATGGAGACAATTTTTGGTGATGGGTGTAAAGACATGGGAGGACTGCAAACATTTGTAGAGTTGGTGGTAAAGCTATGGGGGGATTCTAATCTAGCCAATTTGTTTTGTTTCTCCCAATGGCTTTGAAGCAAGACCAACCTCTGAAAGCACAGGGAGGTTTGAGGAGAAAAGAAGGCTTCCTTCCAAGTGAGGATAAAAGGTTGCTTGGGAAGAGTTTAGTACTGCTGGGAGCCATGACCAATTTTTCTAATTTGTTGGGATGAAATTAAGGTGTGCTCAATTAGCTAAAGTAGGGTAGTTGTAGCTTTTGAGTGACAGGCAAACAAGAGAAAGAGACACACAGTCAGTTACAGAAGAGGAGGGAGGGGAGGGAGGAGGAAAGGAGGGAAGGAGGAAGAGAGAGAGGAGAGAGGAGGAGAGAAAGAGAGAGAGAGAGAGAGATGAGAGAGAGAGATGAGAGAGAGAGACAGAGGGAGAGAGAGAGGGAGAGAGAGAGGGTTCTACATGTTAAGTGTGGTCATGGTAAGTATGGTCAAGTAAGACAGGGTAAGGAGATTCATGCCTGCAGGTACTACTAGATTATACCCCCAAACTATAGCATATGATGACCCTGAGAAGAAAAACAGAGGAGAGATGTGAAAATTTAGTGATGCCACAGATTGAGGTCAGCGAGGAACAGAAGAACAAATGGAGTGTTTTCAACCTGTGGGTTATGACACTCTGAGGGAGGTGTCTAATGACATTTTCACAGGGGTTGCCTAAGACCATCAGGTAACACAGGTATTTATCATGGTAGAAAAATTACAGTTATGCAGTAGCAATAGTTGGGGGTCTCCACAACTTGGGGGACTGTATTAGAGGATCACAGCATTAGGAAGGCTGAGAGCCACTGCAGAATGATCATGAAGACCTTGGGGTGATCTATACTCTGGTTTGAATTCCTAACCAAACTCATTACAAATTAAGCTCCATCATAAATTATTAAGAGGTAGGATCCTTAAAGGTGACTCTGAGGTCATCAAGGATCTATCCTCAGGGGTGGATTAATCCATTCAAGAGTTAAATGAATTATCACTCGAAGACTCTGTCACTAGAGGGACTTTATTATAAAAACCAGTTTGTCTTTGTGTCTGGTGTCAGGAACTGCCTTAGAACCTGGCATAGTCCTTACTAATGGGAAAGCCTTCACTATGTGTGGCTGCTCTATGTTGACCCTCATACCGCTTAGAACTAACACCTGACGAAACCTCACTCTTTACAAATGACCCAGTCAGTAGTATTGCGCTATGCAACAGACAACAGCCTAAGGAAGTGTCTTCCGTGAAGAAAATAAGGTCTTGCAGATAAGATCAGAAATGGTGACTAAGGTTACAGGAAGCATGGCTGAACATGTGGTAAACCAAGCTTAGGAGGAAGCTTCCGCAAAGCTGCTGAAGTACTGCAGGTGAGGAAGGGAGTGAAAAATGTTCGGGTCATAACAGGGATGACTTTAGCTGAAATGCATGCAGTGAAGGGGAGATAGAACCTGTAGAGACAGCCTCCAGCAGATCGGCATGGACCCCAGTCAAGGGACGGGGCCACTCCCTCCCTCAAAGCTTTTAACCCAGAAATATTCCTGTCCAAAGGAAAGACGGACAAAAAATGGAGCAGAGACTGACGGCCCCACCTAGGGATCCATCTTGTCTGCAGACACCAAACCCTGATACTGTGGCTGTTGCCATGGGGCGCTTGCTGAGCTGGTGTGGCTGTTTCCTGGGAGGTTCTGCTAGCACCTGACCAGTGCAGATGTGGATGCTTGCAGTCAACCATCAGACTGAGCTCAGGGACCCTGGTAGAGTTCCTGGCAGAGGGGCATGAGTGGAGAGGGATTGCAACCCCGTAGGACAAACAATGTTGGCTGGCTGGACTACCCAGTGCTCCCAGGGACTAGACCACCAACCAAGGAGTGTACAGGGGGGCTCCAGAGCTCCAGATACCTATGTAGCAGAGGATGGCCTTATCTGACATCAGTGGGAGGGGAGGCCCTTGGTCCTGTAGAAGTTTGATGTCCCAGTATAGGGGGATACTGGAGCAGTGGAGCGGGAGCTGTTTGGTGGGTGAGGGATCATCCTAATAGAGGCAAAGGGGAGGAGGAGAGGGCAAATGGGATGGGGGGTTGTGGAGGGGTAACCGGGAAGGAGGATATCATTTGAGATGTAAATGAATGGAATGATTAATAAAAAAAAAATAATAAAAAAAGAAAAAATCTAGGGGTCAGAAGATGTCTTCTGGTAGTGGGAGGTCCTATGTAAATGCAGTCAAGAGGAGAGGTGGGCGGCTTAGTAAGTTATTATAGTCTTGGAAGCTGTGGATATCAAAGCTTTTAGAGAAATCAAAGGTTTAGAAGTACCACTGTGGATCAGAGAAGTTTCTATCTCCAAGACAGTTGCAAGAGAGCAATTTTATATAATTTTAGTACAGGCATAGGGAAATTCGCGGCAAGGTGCTAGCAGGTGTGGGTTTCTGGGTCAGAGCTCTGAAGCTGTGGAAGGCACAGTGAGTGGGAGAGTGGGAGGAAGGAAGAATCAGGAAGTGGACAGAGATGTTCACGCTGCCTGCATGGAAGGTCTCAGATAGCTTGCATTTTTTTTTTAGAATGATTGTTCTGTTTCAGAGAGTGGATGTTCTAGTGAACATAGATATGGCAGGGCAGTTTGGGACGATCAGAAGCCTTGAAGGAAAAACAACAACAACAACAACAACAACAACAACAAAATGTGCTATGATGGAATATTTACACAAGTTTGAAATGTGGTATGCATCATAAGATTCTTCCATTGAGTGAACCTTACATTGTGGAAGTTGGTTGAGTCTCAAGACTGCTGCTTCTGTCTTGGTGGGGGGAGGGGCAGAGAGGATTGGTGATGGATGATCAGTTTTTAGGTTAGGCTATGTATGAAATTTTCTCTCCTTACCAACAAGAATCAAATAAAACTCACTAGAATAAAAAATTTATGCTGGAATGAAAAATACATCCTAGAACTTGTCACAGACTCTCTCTCTCCCCTTTGTTCTTTTAGATTATAAAGCAGAGAGAGCAAAGGATCTCTTTATTAGACATGGGAAGAAGATACCATTGTGGATATGAATTCTGAGTGATCGTAGACAGAGAGCCTGTGTTTATGCTGTTATACCCAAACCACCACAACGTGCTAGCGTTGAAAACGACTACGGGCCAGGGAAAACAGACTCTGATAAAAAGAAGGAAAAATGTTGAGAAGACAGAGCTTTGCCAGTTCTTACTGGAGGGATTCAGTGTTAGAACCTCCAGCTTGTGTGTGTGTGTGTGTGTGTGTGTGTGTGTGTGTGTGGTCAATTTATATGCACACAGTAACTTTTCAAATTTTATCTTATGCCAATCACTACTCTTTACCATGATATTTCCCCCCCCTGAAGTTCCTAGACAAAGAATGCATTATTGGCGTTGTAAAGATGGCTCTACTGTTAAGAACAAGTACTACTATTGCAGAGTATCTGATTTTGGTTTCTAGACCCACATCATAAGGACCTGTTGTTCCAGCTCCAGCGAATTCTTCTTCTGAAGTTTTTTGAACACCTGCATACACATGCACCTTCAACATATACACATACGTAAGAATAAAATAAGCCTTTAAAAATGAGTATCTTCTGATGCTGTTAAATATGGACATCTGTACTGAATTTAACTTGGATGACAATTTCAGTCAAGTTTCAGAACTCAGAATGGGAAAACCAGATAAGCCCTGCCATTTTTAGAATGCTGTTTTAATAAGGTTTATTCCTGTCTGGGTCGACTGACTACATTTTACATATTCAGCCACCAGCCTGGGAGGATTATTGCCATGACAACCTGGGCTGACTGACTCGACTTTCAGAACCATGATGATTCATCCTGTTCATAGATACCTATATATCTTGGTGACTTTCTAGGAGGTGGTAGCATTTTGGCAAATGTTCTAAGGAGTGTGTAAAGATGATGAGAAAAAGTGTGAGTTAAGTTTTAGCCATACTTTTCCTCAAGCCAAAACCACATTCTTAAGCATGTCTTAACCTACCTGAGTCTTGTCTTCATCCATTCAATAGGAAGCTATTGCTCGTTTATATCATCTTTAAAGTTACTTTTTAATTGTGATTTTTCTGAGTCTGTACAGTCTTATGTATTTATGTTGATGATTGTATACTTGATGCATATTCTTGTCAACATTTTATATTTGCCAAGTTTCCTTTTTATCTTATCTTCAGAAATCATTCAAATCACAAAAAAGGATTTTCAGAATTTTATAAATTATGCTCTAGTTTATTTTCCAGTTTGAAAAAAACAAAACAAAACCAAAGAACTTAAAATCCCACCAGGTTAAAAGTTAACATAAAGAAAGACGACTCCAAACAGGATTTAAGCAATTATAACTTTATTGAATTGTGAAGATAACAGATCTGAGTGTCCACTTCATTTGATGTGCTGGATTTATTATTAATATCAGAGCATACACACCAGCAGTCGATGATTTTGAGTATTGCACACAATAGAAATGTCAAGTAAGGCTGTATTATACATCGATTCTATCTTCTTCCTGACTGTGTTTAGTGGCTGGGAGTTTGTTTTGACCATCATTTATGTAATAGCTAACTCCCGACTTTTGTGCAGTATAAAGCAGTGTTTCATAATGGGGCATTCTGTCCGCTTATGTTCAAGTACCTTATATCTCCTATCATCAGAAAAGTCAGTTATGATTTACTATGGTTTCAATTGGCACACATCCTCTGTATTCTAATAAAAAAAAGATCGACCCACATTTAGATGTTTTCCTACTCAAAGGACTTTGAAAGAACCTTTACATAACACATTGCTCTTTTGCTCCCTCCTGCCCCACTTTTAATTAGGCTCCTAGGGTAACTGGAATGGTTTTTGCCTGTGTATGCATTGTTCCACTTAGGGGCTCAGATTTGACCTTGCTTCTTTTGGTCCAACTTTCCTTTTGAAAAGTTATCATTTTATTAGCATATAGAAGTTATATGGAAGGGCCCCAGTGTGAGATATTCATACATGCATATTGTTTATCTTTCCATTGTGCATTGGACGGGCAGGGTTAAATTAGATGTATGTTCCCAGGTCATTTTGTCTGTATACTCTTCAACTTTGTTTCTCTTAAGATACCACCCCCCACCCCCAAGTTAGGGCCTCAACATGTGCTGGATAAGAAGAGACCTATCTACCTCTGAGTACTATCTTCAGCCCCAGTCTACACCCTTTTAGTAAGTCCCTTCATTGTCTCCCTTTCATGAGATGCTTCTCAACCTGCCTCTAAACTCATAAATTTATTTGTATCTGTCTTCATTTTGTTTCTCAGCTCATGGCCTCATGACAGTGGCAGCAGTGGGCATGCCACCTGTGCACAGTGTCTCAAAATCTGTCCCTGAATGTCGATTTCCCCCCTCCACTTAGACAAGTGGTTTCTGTTTTAATCTGTAATCCTTCATCTCTCCCTGCTTTTCTCTCCTTGAGGTACATCATTTTGATCATTAGTTTAACGATCTTATTTCTACCTCTCTTTACTTCTTAGATCCTTCAGAAAAGTTAACTTTATAGAAAAATGTATATGGGTAAGTTTAAAAACGATTATTTATGCTCCATTTATTTTTTGTGTATGACGACTATGTGCTTGCATGTATGTGTGTACACTATGTGCATATGTGATGTTGGCAGAGGCCCAAAGAATGAATCCGATTCCCTGGGATTGGAGTTATAGGTGGTTGTGAGCCAGGATATGAGTGCTCATAAGCAAACCTGGGTCCTCAATAAGAGCAGCAAGTGCTCTTGACTACTGGGGCATCTCTCTATCCCCTATGGCTACTTTCTAAGTAAGGGAAGAGGCTGTGAGAATCAATGAAGATGATTCACACATGGCATAAGCATTTTGAGAGCATCATATGGTTTTTACCATTGGGACTTTATCCTTTTATTCTTGTTTGCTCAGGTTAATTGGTTGGCATGCCCTGAATACACAATAATTGACGGATGGTAGAGCCTGCTGAGCAGCAGAGGGTAGCTAACAGAGGAGGTTAAAGACTTCTAACAAATGAGATGGACTGTTTGTGATTTCTTATTTGGTTTTAAACATGAGTCAGTTGTGTGTGTGTGTGTGTGTGTGTGTGTGTGTGTGTGTGTGTATGTGTGTTGACTTTGGCAGTTTTAGTTGAGATTAGTGGAATGTAAAGACTTTTTGAATAATATGTAAATATCTTTTTTATTTTTTGGTTTTCAGAAACCATACACCCCATGGCAGGATGTAGCCCAAATCATTTTATCTTGTGATGCTGTCTCATAGGAAATATATCAACAGTAGCAAAATCTAGTGTGTTCTAAAGTTTCATCCTGTTGCCCAGTCATGAACTCTCACTGAAATATTATCTTAAGAAACACTTGTATATTCCCTATTGGATAATAGGCAATGGTCTGGGCACTTTAAAATTATAATCTCGACTGACCCTAGTGATACAACCCTGGCAGCTGAGCTCCTCTGGAGGCTGAGGCAGGAAGGGTGGAAGTTTAAGACCAGACTGAGTAACTTAGACCCTGTTCAAAAGCAATAGCAACAACAACAAACAAGAAAGCCCTCATTTGATCACCCAGTGTAGTCACTATTAATTACCTTCATTATAAAGTTCAAGAAAATGAGGCACATATTAGGCATCTAACTTTCTCAAAGACACATCGATTCACTACTAAAATGGAAGCTCTGAGTCAGCTCTGGGCTCTGGGGGTCTCTGGATCTTGCTGCTGCTCCCATCTGTGATCTGTTTAGATTTATGTGACGGATAGAACATAGTTTTCCCACACTAAAGGGCTTTCTAAAAGCAAAACCTTTAAAACTCTGTCCACTTGGAAGTGCATAAAAAATGGAAGTGAGAATGTAGACAACAAACCTTGATCGTAGAACCACACGTGACTGAGATGTGCTCTCCAATCTTACTGCGATAAACACTTGACAATACATCCACAGGATCCGATACTGAAGATACTTCACTGGCATTCCCATCCCTTCTGGAAACTTGTGATCACAGCTGGCGACATTGCTGAGATCCTTTATCTGCTGCCACGCTTGCTTTTTCTTTTGGCTAGACATTACAGTGAGCAGAGTTCCGTGGTCAATCAATGTGCTGTGTCAGGATCAATAGCAGTCTGCGAGCATCCCTTAGGCCCCAAACCTTTCCATTTCTCACTTCTTTCAGGGCTTTGCACATTCTTTCATGAAAAAAAAAGAGAGGATTTGGGGATTATTTTCACTACCTGTAGCTTCTCATGGACAAATGAATCTCTGATTATTGTGAGATCTAGTCAATAAAACTGTCGGAACTCTTAAAACATTGACAGTGCAGTCAAGTTCCGTGCGCTTAACCTCGAGCTGCTTCAGAGTGTGAAATATGAGAGAAGGAAATGATATTTGTACGAAGAGACCTTTAAGAGGGAAAGAGTTGACACTTAGCTGATTGGAAAGCATCCTGTATCTCAAGGTTGGGACAAGAGTCCTAGGCTTTACTACACTACTTAAGAAATCGGAGCAGTTTAATGAAGGCCTTGATGGATGGATGAATGACTTTTCCCTAATAATTCTAATTGCCCATAGTAGCCCCAGATGCTCAATATTTAACTCGAAAGAACTGCATTCCCCTGTCTTCTTCTATCCCCTATACACACATCCAATCACAAGATGCAGAGTGCCCTGAGACATGGCATGGGATTCATCTTGTAGCCTCTGCTCTTCCTTTTCCTAGAACCTAGGCCTGTCTTTTTATTTGATCTCTGTCTCTTCTTCCCATTAAAGAATAAGCCAGGACTCACACATGACTTTTTCTCTTATGCTAGAACCTAGGGAAAATTTCTATGGTTTATTTCTTTGGGAGTCAAGCACCTAGACTTGGAGGGGGTAGCTTCATTTCCATGCGTCTTAGCTTTCCTCTTTGGAAGTCTAGAAATGAGGCCAACTCAGCAGTTGTATGCCTGGGTTAAGATGGCACTAGCAGTCAGGACGAATGCCTATCCTCAGGTGGCTTATACAAATCAGATACTCTAGCAAAGACTTACAATTTTTATTCCTTTATTGATTTTTTTTTTTTTGAGATGGGATATCCCAGAATGACTGTGAACTGTCTATCCTCCTGCCTAGGTGTCTCAAGAGCTGGGATTACAGACCAACCTGCTATACCCACAGCATATTGGGCATTGTTGATCAACTGGTGGCCTTCCTTCAAGCAGTACTTCAGGGGCCCAGACCCTTGTATAGAAGGCTACATTGTCTTGCTTACATACCTTTAGTGCTGTTTGATGACAGCAGAGGTGGAGTTTCATGACTGCCATGAGTGTGGAAGCTTCTACAAGTCCCTTGGGAAACAGTGGGCATCAATTTCCTTGCATTCCTTTGGCTACATTAAAGGTGTTAGGGAAATGGATATAGCTCTATCCTAGAAAGAAGAGGAAACTGATTGACACATAGTCCCACAGTCTTCGAAGTCAAGAGTGCTACAGAATCACGTGACACATGTCCTGTGCTTCCTGAGGCATTGTGGTCTTTATTTGAAGGAGAGAACAATTGATGGAGAAGCAAAAGCTGGCTTGGGAGGAGGTAAGGTGACCTCAGCCTCTGTCTTGCCTCTAGGAAGTCACAGGGTGCTGTAGCAGCTTCATCTCTCTGAGTCTTGTTTACCTTCCGTCTATGTAATGGCGGAACAATATGTCTCTCCTAAAACATGGCACTGTTAAGGCCAAATGAGTATGAGGTGGAACAATCACCTTAAGAACAAACACTAGGATTCATTTTTGGAAAAGGACTGGCTTTCACAGAGAAAACTATCTCATCAATCTCTTTATAGTTGGCAGGTGTGGTATTTCATCTCTTTAATGGCAGCGCTTTGGAGGCAGAGGAAGGTGAGTCTCTGTGAGTTAGGTGCCAACCTGGTCTACATAGCCAGTTCTAGGACATCTAGGGCTATATAGTGAGAGTCTGTCTCAAAATAAATAAACAAATTTCTTTACTGGTGGGAAAGGAATCTCATTGTCTAAGTCTGTAGGGGAGAGATGAAATCATTTGCATAACAATTTACAGAACACATTATGAGAGCTGGGGAGGAAAGTACCCAGTAAAGAGGGGAAGCAAGTCAGTGGAGAAGGAAGGGCTGCTGTTTGTCAATATTCTTTATTCACAAGGGCGTTCTGCAATTCATTTTCCTACTTCTTTCTTCATTTGGTTTTGTTTCTGGATGCAAAACTTTTTGGTGTCCCTAAACTTTCCGTACAGTTAATAACTTAAGCTGTAGAAATGAAGGAATGGAAAGTGAATTCTATGTTTGCTTCAAGGCAGAACCGAAGTGGGAGGAAAACTGATGTAAAGAGTGAGAGAGAAGAAAGAGGAGAACAACATAATGTTTATTGTGGAAATATAAGCCCAGAAAACACGGTTGAGTTATCATAGAAAATGCAATGCAAGTCAAGAATTCATGGAGTAGGTAGGGGTATAGCTGAGTGGTAGAGCACTTGCTTCTCATATACAAAAGCTTGTTTTAGTCCTGAGCAACACACACAGACC
>JADRCD010198373.1:0-10364 GCA_019843815.1 Montemys delectorum | reverse complement strand
TGCGACAGTCTTTTTAGCCCAGGCTAATCTTGAGCTGCCAATTCTTGCACCAGCTCTAGAGCACTGGAGTTGCAGGCAGGCACTTTCACATCTGGCTTAGGGGCTATTTAAAAACTATAGCCGGGCGGTGGTGGCACACGCCTTTAGTCCCAGCCCTTGGGAGGCAGAGGCAGGCGGATTTCTGTGTTCGAGGCCAGCCTGGTCTACAGAGTAAGTTCCAGGACAGCCAGGGCTACACAGAGAAACCCTGTCTCGAAAAACCAAAATAAATAAATAAATAAATAATGTATATATTTCTTCTGCTTAAAAATAATAGCCATTAGTCAGGCAAACTTCCAAAGGAGAGAAGAAACCAATAGATCTACCTATCTATGATGCATACGAGCCGCAACAATGACCAGCACAGTATGAAAACCCCAAGGATACAGTAGTGGCATGGATACCTTGGTGGTAACCAACTTTTCCCTAATTGGACACTAGACTTGCTCAAAGAGAGGGAAATTATGCTTGGTACTGCAAACCTAGCTAAATATCCAGGGCCAATGAAGTCATGGATCTGGGAGAAGAGCCTGTAACAAGCACTTAACCAAACCAGCAAACCCCCTAACTATATTCTATTTACTCTTGCACTTACATGTAAGTGTAGTGCTCACCCCTCATCAAGGAAACTTCTC
Organism: Montemys delectorum; assembly: GCA_019843815.1. Taxonomy (NCBI): domain Eukaryota; kingdom Metazoa; phylum Chordata; class Mammalia; order Rodentia; family Muridae; genus Montemys; species Montemys delectorum. Next base: position 9,690 of record JADRCD010198373.1, on the reverse strand, counting down.
TCTGCAACAGATGGAGACCATTACAGACAGCCACAACCAACCAAAGTACAGTTGTGGGGCCTAGCCCTTAGTGAGGCATCCACAACACAGTTCCTGCACCTAGGGCTCAGGGATCATTGTGGAAGAGGAGGTGGAAAGATTGTAAGAACCAGAGAAACAGGGACTTCGCTGTGAGATTGTGTCTTCTGGAAATGTCAGAGCTGCTACCCATAAAAACCTCACCAACATGGCTACTTAAACATGACCTGAACAAAGAGGACACCAACAGACATGAGAATGTGGCAGGGGAAAAGCTCATGAGGCCTCAACCTTAGACAGACGACTACCGGCAGCTGAGCAATGCTCAGAGTGAGAGAAACAGTCTTCCCCAAGGAAGAGCATGCCAGTTGGTTAACCAATACTAACTGGTCAGTCCATACCATCGATACAAGTGGCAGTATATGGACAGAACAGGTTGTATTTATATATTTAGAAATATATACTGTGTGTTTATTTATATTTGTATGTATGAGACAACAAAGAAGGAAAAGGCCAAGGATTTGAAAGATAGCAGTGTCAGGGTTATATAGAAGGGGGGTTAGAGGAGGAAAGAGAAGGTGGGGAATTATATAATTATATTATGATCTCAAAATACACAAAAATTTAAAAATGACCGCTAGCCTGGCATGGTGATCTATAACTGTAACCCAGCATTTGGGAAGCTATGGCACTAAGACAGGAGAATCATGAGTTCAATACAAGCCACAGCCAACAGGCTATATAGCAAACACACCGTCTGAAAATGGGACAGGCTCTATGTATACATATTTCCACCAGACTTAATATTCGCTATCCAGCCCCATGCTCTCTGGACTTCATGCATTTTGCTAGGCTATGCCTAGATGCTTTTTCATCTGGCCTATTACAACTCTACTATAGTCTAATGCACATATTATATTGGCTTTCTGGAAAATACCTCTGGTTTATCTTGGGGGTTAAAAGAGGAGGTCTCACTACATTTCCCAGGCTGGCGTTGAGCTCATGATCTTCCTGCCTTTACCTTCAAAACAGCTGGAATTAAGTACAGAAACTTATCACATTACACGCCCCCCACATATGTATGTATGTATGTATGTATGTATGTATGTATGTATATATGTGTGTGTGCATGAGCGAGCATGTGTGTGTGTGTGTGTGTGTGTGTGTGTGTGTGTGTGTGTGTATTCTCTTCTCTCTTTTGGTTCTTTTCTTTTGAAACAGGGTCTCACTATGTAGCTCTGGTTTGGAACTCACAGAGATCCACCTGTGTGTGTGTGTGCGTGTGTGTGTGCTTGTGTGCATGTGCAAGGACAGCTCGTGGAAACTGGTACTCTTCTTCTGCAGGTTCCAGAATCCAAACTCAGGGCCTCAGGGTCAGGGATAAGTAAGCCTTTCCCTCGCCATCGCTTGCTGCAAATGGTTTCACAAGACTTTTTTAAAGTGTGTGCAGATCAGCCACCCTCTGTCTGAGCTGGGTTTTGCTTTTGAGACAGAGTGGCTCACACTTAATGCTTTGGTCACAGTGTACTTAAGAAATAGTTGTTGAGAGGCTGGAGAGATGGCTCAGCAGCTTTGAGCACTTGTTGCTCTTGCAGAGGACCTGGGTTTGGTTCCCAGCACTCACATGCTTGCTAACAACCATTTATAACCTCTCATTCTAAGAGGTCCAACGCCCACTGCTGGCTGTTTCGGGCACCAGGCATGCAGGTAGTTCACATACACACATTCAGGCAAAACACTCACATATATACAGCAATGTCAATAAATATAAAAGGAAATTAAAAAAAGAAGTTGTTGCTGAAAGCATGAACGAGAATAGGAGAAATGAGATGAGGAATCCATGATCCTTTCTTTCATTGCAGTCAAGCTTCAATTATCTCTTGTTTATTTCGCCTCAGAAGATATTCGTATGTGTTGGTGTGTATGTGAGTATGCATTTACTTGAGGACACTTCCAGGCATATCCATTTGGGTCCTCTTGGGTCCACAAAGCCCTTATTTGCTCTTTGAAAAAGAAGTTCTCAGGACACTGAGTGCTGTACACAAATGTCAGGAAAGCTTCATGACTCCCCTCGTCTCTCTCGTAATGCATTAATTGCATTTTCAAGTAATTTTCCCCAACTGAGGTTCCAGCTGAAGTGTCCCAGATGACCTGAGGGTCTTGAGTTTGTGGGGCTTTATGGGGCAACATGAGGGAGTTTGGGCAGACGCAGAGTACCCTGCCAGAATGCTGCCACCTAGCGTTCGCTTTTACAAACTGCACATATACCATTTTGATTGTGGATACCAGATTTAAGATTTAAGGACATTAAAGTGAGATGGGAACCTGAGCTTACAGCATTGCACAGACCATCTCTTCTCATCGAAATCTTTTGTGTGCTGCAGCTCAGAGGTAGAGTGCTTGCCTAGCATGCATGAGGCCCAGGAATCAACGCTCTGTTCCTATCCTTCCTCCCCCAGCACGCCTCCCCCCCCCCCCCCCAATTAATCCGAGGATTGGGGATTTTGTTCAGTGGTAGACCACTCGACAAGCATGTACGAGGACCTGGGATCATCCCAGCACTGGACACCCCACCTCCCAAACACAATAAGTTTTTAGATTGCAGTGTAGTCTGTAATCTTGAGATGCTTCGCTTTGATTTCCTCACTTGAAGCCGGGTCCCATTTTGTCAGTCACCTACTGCATGGTGGATACTAGGCATTTATTCCTGTGCTACTGTTATCAGTGAACAAGTCACGTGAGCACGGGGTGGGCGGCGATGATTTTCCATGCAGAGTTTTTGATCCTCCCACTAGTCATTCACAGCAGAGTAAGTGCTGGCACGGACGGAAGCTGTGGGGCTGGAGTCGTAGAGCTCAGCTTCCAACCTCGGATTGTTAGACTGTGCTTTATATGTTAGTTACATCAGGCTAAGAACTGTATCCAGGCTGCAGGGTGGTGGTGTACACAGATGGTACTGCATTAGTTATGAAGTCCAAGCCACCAATAATGCCTTGGTGTCCCGTTAAGGAAAGAAAGAAAGAAAGAAACAAACAAAAAACCCGTCTCCTTGGAGTGGTTTACACAGGAGTGTGGATTTGCATTTTCCAGTTCATGTTCCCTGTCCTCCATCTTCTGTCCACCTCTTGCATGAGTCTGAATCCGGACTTGCCTGAAGGCTTTGTAATCTGTGTGTCCCCATGTCTATGTCTGTCCCTCTGTGTATGTGATGTCTGTTGTACGAGCTATGTGTGTGTGTGTGTGTGTGTGTGTGTGTGTGTGTGTGTGGTATCTGTATTTAACCAAGGGCTTTGCTCTGTATTCAGCAGCAGAGAGAGCATCACATGAAGGAAGGAATGTGGTACTTTATAGGGATTAAGTCGCTGGCTCCAACTGTCCCAACTGACCCAGATAACAAATATCATTGTTTATCCACCATGGCCCATAGATGGATGGTAGATTTTAGGAAGTTTGCTTTCAATTGATATATTTGCTGCTTTCAGCGAGTCGACACGCATGCATTGTTCTGGGTCAGGAGCAGGCAAGAGTATATGACTTAAGATAGCAACTGCACATTAACTTAGGTTGTAAAAACTGATTATGTGGGAAACTCAAGGCAAGTAAGATTGTTGATACATTGTTCGGTTAAAGGCAGGGTGAACAGTCAGGCTGAGTACACAGTAGGCTAGCAGTCTTAATTGACTTCAAGGTAATTATTAACTTTGCCTGTGAGGTCCAGCAAAAGTTCTGGTCTTTTAGGATGTAAAAGCTATTGTCAGAATATTGCCCTGTCAGTGATAGCTGGAAGAGTTTCTTCAGTCTGAAGTTTTCCAGAACTGGGCATGTTCTACAAAGCCAAACACTGGACTATGGGAGACTCGGCCCCCATCGTGTAGCTGTGAAGCAAGGGAGAGGGCCTGAGTCTTTTCTACGACACTCCTTTTTGCCTGTCCTCCCCAGCCACCCACACTCAGCTTCCCCTGTCACTGTGCTTGATCACCCAGACTCATCACCATGTGGGCTGCTTAGCTTTCTGTCAACTTGACACAAGCTAGAGTCATCTGGGAAGAGAGAGACCCTTAACTGAGAAAAATGCCTTCGTTAGATTGGTCTGTAGGCAAGGGTGTGGGGCATTTTCTTAATTAATGATAGATAGGGGAGGGCCCAGCCCATTGTGGACAGTCCGCCCTTCTCGGGTGGTCCTGGATTGTATAAGAAAGCATTCTTCGCAAGACTGGGGAGAAAGCCATTAAGCAATGTTCCCCCATGACCTGTTTTAGGTTCCACCTTCAAGTTCATGCCTCTGGTCCCTGCCTACTTCCTGATGATGGAACAAGCCCATTCCTTCCTAGGCTAGGCGGCTTGTGGTTGTGGCATTTATCACAGCAATAGGAAGCAAACTAAGAAGACATTGTGTGACTTCGCCGACAGGACAGTCCCTCTTCACAGCGTGGGGCCGGAGCCTTTTGTCCTTACTGCTCCTGGAATCCTCTTCTGGCGGAGCAGAGCCTTGCTCCATGACTTTTGGACACTCCAGTCAGAAAGTGCACAACGCAGATGCTTCCACCTCTTTGTAGCAAACCCACAACCGTGGCAGGCTTGCCAGCAGGGAACTCACTAACTAGTAGGCGTGTAGGCCACAAGTCTGACCGCTGGATTGAAGTGAGGCTGGGAAGTCACTGGGGTCTGGACACAGCATCTGCACTACAGAAATCCTGGGGCATCTGGCTGAGGCACCTGTTCATGAGAGGAGCTTGAGGTGCACATTTGGAAGCTCTAGGCACGTAGGAAGGGAAAGCCTTATCCCGCTGGAGTTTGATTCCAAATGAGATAAAGCTAGACCCCATCAGACAGACAGACGGCAGCACTGCCGAGCTGCCTCCTGGGGCTAAGAAGGTCATACAGACACAGCCCTGGCTTCTGAGGGACTAGCCGAGATTATGTAATTCATAATGAGCCTCAAAGTCACTGGGGACATTGAACAAGAACCCATCAGGGTGGAGGAGGTGAGTGGGGGGTCTAACGACGCAACACAGCCTTCTAAACTCAGCCTTCATCTCTACTCTCCTCTAGGCTGTTCTGGCCACATTCTCTATCTCTCCTAGAGTCTCTTCAGCATCCTCTTTGCCTGGAACACTCTTTTCACGTGGTGCGCTTTTTTTTTTTTTTATCCTAATCTCTTTGCTTGTCTCACTCTTTCAAAGAGGTCTACCCTGGAGACTCTCTTCAACTCTGCTACCCATACCCCATTCAACACGGGATTAGTTGGTCAAGGCTTTGCCATCACAGGTGGGAATCATAACCAGACCTGAGATTTAAAGATCTTCTTGGCACTGAAAGGAGTGGAGCTCCTTCAGTAAATGGAGCCAGTTGCATGTATGGCATGTCAACATGTTATAACTGAGGTGAACAACAATCAAGTCCACACTTTACCTAATATTTCTGTTTTTTTTTTTTTTTTTCCATTGTAGTTTGCTTGAATAGCCACAGGATGTTACAGAACCTGGAACTGCCACAGGAGGTCGAAGGACATCAGTGTGAAGAAAAACCATTGTATATAATAGTAGAAGCTTGGATCCTAGAAAAATGGGTGAGAAGCCATTTTTGGAAAGTGATTCATTCTTGATCTTGTAGGGGCTCTGAACATCCTACCCCACCAAACTAGAGAGCTCTATGTATAGTAAACACTTGCTGGATTTTATAGAGTGATTAAATCTAGAATTGTAGGAATTGTAGAGTTAGCATCAAAACTATTTTAAACAGCAGCATTTGAGATTCAACAAACACTGACAGCCACCTTTTCTTTTCTTTTCTTTTCTTTTCTTTTCTTTTCTTTTCTGTTCTCTCCTCTCCTCCCTTCTCCTCTTCTCTTCTTTTCTCTTCTTTTTTTTTCAAGACGGGGTTTCTCTGTATAGCCCTGGTTGTCCTGGAACTCACTCTGTAGACCAGGCTGGCCTCGAACTCAGAAATCCACCTGCCTCTGCCTCCCAAGTGTTGGGATTAAAGGCATGCGCCATCACTGCCTGGCTTGTTTTGTTTATATGGTTTTGTTTTGTTTGAGTCCAGGTTTCTCTGTATAGCCCTTGCTGTCCTGGAGAAGAGCAGACTGGCTTCCAACTCAGAAATCTGCATGCTTCTGCCTCCTCAATGCTGGGATTAAAAAATAAAACAAAACAAAACATGTGTTTTTAAAACATAGACCTCATAGAAAATGTTCGTTTTCAGTTTCATGGCATAATGTCAGAAAAGGGATGATTTTATTAGTTTTCGAGAAATTCAGTTTGCATTTGTGTGACAGAGAGTGAGATTAGTTGGGATAGAAATACATTATCACAAGAATTATACTAATGTTTTCAAATGAATGGGAATTCACTGTTGTAATAACTTATCAGGAATATATTTTGGTTTAATTTTTATTATAACTTAAAATAATTTGAAGGCCAGCTGGGCCGTGGTTGCACATGCCTTTAATCCCAGCACTTGGGAGGCAGAGGCAGGCAGATTTCTGAGTTTGAGTCCAGCCTGGTCTACAGAGTGAGTTCCAGGACAGACAGGGCTCTACAGAGAAACCCTGTCTGGAAAAAAACAAAACAAAACAAAACAACAAAAAAAATGAAGGCCATACATTTTTACTCAAGTTATACAATTATTCTCTCTCATGTCAAAGAGCCCATAAATTATTTCTTGCCAAATGGCAATAAAGATCCAGGAAATGTGTTACCTCCTTAAACAAAAGTGGAACCGGAGTCACAGAAAGTGTACAGTTGTAGCATCAGGCATGAGGCATTTTCCCCAAAACTTGCCGTTTTCTTGTGAAGCCACTGATTAACAGAATTTTCCAATATACTGCTGATCTCCATTAAACCTTTTTTTCTAGAGAAGAGGGGATCCGCTAAGTGAAGGTTGGACACTGAACCATCTACTTACACTTCCTACAAAGGAAGATTAAAAAAAGATTCAAGGGAAGGACCGAACCTCCCCCATCATTGAAAAACTTTACTGTGACCTTCTAGAGATGGTTTATACAGAGATGTCTCTAGGATTTTCATTTCACGAAACAAATTGACGATCGCCCTTGCTGGTTGCTAGTCAGTGCTCCATTACGACTTGAATAAAATATCTTTCCAAAACAAGGCGAGAGATAATGATCAGGCAGAGGCAAGGCTGCATTGCAAAGTTCAGAGTAAGTCTCTGACTCCGGAAGGTGACAGGCATGGCGAAGTGATGACTAAGACCTCTGGCTTTCCTCTCCAATGCTCGCTTTCTGTTTCTTGTATTTTTGGTTGTGAGCCTTGTCCTGATGGCTGAGCCTCCTCTCCGGCTCTCTTTGTTTCTTAATTAGCAGAGTCTTGAGCTTCATTAAGGCTTCTCCCACTGACCCTTGTCCATCCTTTCTCTCCCATGTCCTTAGCCCCCACCTGCACCCTCCTTCTCCTGTAGTGTCCCCTCCTCCTCCTTCCCTGTAGTGTCCCCTCCCCCCCCCCCCCCGTAGTCTCCTCTCCGCTCCTCTCCTTTCATGTCACATGTAATCTATTAGCCTAGTTTTCATCCCTACCCACTTCCTCAAAGTCTAATTTCCCCTCTCTCCGTCTCCTTTCTAGTTTCACGCTCTATACGCCCCACATATATGCACACATATAAAAATTTAAATCTAAGACCTGTATTTGAGAGAGAACACGTGTCATTTATCTTTCTGAGTCTGGGCTACCTTACTCAACATAATAATTTTCAGATTCACTCATCTTCTTGCAAATTTCGTAATTTCGATTTTATGTTTGGCTGGATAAAATTCCACTGTATATGTGGGTGAGATGGAATCTCAGGGTAATTCTAACTTGCATTGGACAAATGGCTAAGGCCATCAAGCATTTTAAAAATGACTTACTGGCCTTTTGTGTTCCTTCTTTTGAGAACCACCTGTTCCTTTCAGTTGCCTATTTATTGAATAGCAGCTTTGTTTTTCTAGGGTTTATGGCCCAAAAAAAACTTTATCTAGATAGTAACTCCTTGTGTGAAGTGATAAGTAGCACCACACTAGTCTGAGAGACCGTCTTCCCTTGCTCTGTGACAACCTTTTAATGTACGCTCAAGTGCCCACTGGGGGTGTGTGTGATTTCCTGTGTCGTGGGAACCTTTTCCGAAAGGTTACAAGACAAACAAACAAAATAGCCATTCCTACATCTTAAAGTGTTTTTATTTTAACAGTCTCTGTGTTCTAGGCTGTTTTTTTTAGAATTACTGCTTTTACTTTCTATGTGTGGGTGTTTTACCTGCATGTTACTGTCTGTGGACCATGTGCATGCAGTTCCTGTGGCGCCCAGAAGAGGGCAGCAGATCCCATGAGGTGGTTGCTAGCCGCCATGTGGCTATTGAGAATAGAACCTGGGTCCCATGGAAGATCAGCCAGTGCTCTTAAGCTCAGCGTCATCTCTCCAGCTCAGGCTTCTGGTTTTTTTTTTTTTTTTTTTTTTTTTTTTTTTTTTTTTTTTTTTTTTTTGGTCTGTTTGCTTTCAGCTTTTGAGACAGGGTTTCATTTTATAGAAATGAAGACCCCAACCCCCTTCTCTTTGCAGAGTTGTGAAGACTAAAGAAGAAAAAAAAACTCTGGAGTCTTAGCATTGGGATGGGCACAAAGAAGTTTCCCCAGGAGGGCTCTCAGCTTTGGGAAGACCCCTCTGTTCTCACTGTGATGGTTTGTATATGCTCTGCCCAGGGAGTGGCGCAATTAGAAGCTGTGGCCCTGTTGGAGTAGGTGTGTCACTGTGGGTGTGGGTTTTAAGACCCTCATCCTAGCGGCCTGGAAGTCAGTATCCTGTTAGCAGCCCTTAGATAAAGATGTAGAACTCTCAGCTCCTCCTTCACTGTGCCTGCCTGGATGTTGCAGTTTTCCTGCCTTGATGATAATGGACTGAACCTCTGAACCTGTAAGCCAGCCCCAATGAGATGTTGTCCTTATAAGAGTTGCCTTGGTCATGGTTTCTGTTCACAGCAGTAAAACCCTAACTAAGGCACTCACCTTTCAGCTAATCCTCACAAGGCCTGCACCCCCAGTTCATACCAGCACCCCAGCTCATAGCTGCACCCACAGTTCACACTGGTACCCTCCAGCTTATACCTGTACCCCCAGTTCACGAATATACCCATTCATACTTGCACCCCCAGTTCATGCCTGCACTCCCAGTTCAGACCGATGACAGGAGTGTCATAGTAATGTCAAACTCTAACATCATATGACTGGGTTAACGGGAGCCAGGCATTTGGGGCACGTGGTCACAGCCTCACAGCAGCCCTTAGTGCTCTCTCCCCATCCTCTTCAGAGTCCCAAGAGACACTGTCCCTTGAAGAAGGTCTCTCTTCTCCCTACTGAGGAGTCACTCCTGGGTACCAAGGAAGGTGTAACACTCCAGTTTTACACTGCCGTGTTCTCCCTTTGACCAGGCCACACTTCCGTTGACAGCAGGGGCAGAGGACTGCAGCTCATTGCCCTTGGGCCACTTCATTCCCAGGTGCTCAAGGCTGAAGACCTCGGTTCACAGCCCTGAACTCTGCATGTCTGTAGCTGTCAGGCAGCTTTTGGTGTTGAGTTCTGTCTCCATAGTTCTGCTCGGCCAGGCTATGACAGTGGACTAGTGACCACAATAACCAAGTTTGTTTCTCCCAAGTGCTTTTGTGGGGCAGGTGCACTCACTCACC
>JADRCD010198372.1:0-11703 GCA_019843815.1 Montemys delectorum | reverse complement strand
AAGAACTTCTAGCTGTTTACCTGTGTTCTCCTGTATTTCTTTGAGGGTGCTATTTATGTCTTTCTTAAGGTCCTGTATCATCATCATGATAAGTGATTTTAGATCTGGAATCTTGCTTTTCCAGTGTGATGGTGTGTCCAGGACTGGCTATGGTGGGAGAATTGGGTTCTGACGATGCCAAGTAACCTTGATTTGTGTTGTTTATTTTCTTATACTCCCCCCCCCCCACACACACACCATCTGGTTACCTCTAGTGCTACCTGCCCTTGCTAATTGTGACTGGAGTCAGTCCTTCCTGTGATCCTGGTTGTATAGGAACTCCTCAGCGTCAGGCAGTCTCTGTGACCCTGTGATTCTGGGATCCTGTGACCCTGGGCTTGTTAGAGCACCTGGGAGTGCAGCAGCTTCCTCTGAGTGTTGTGGGACTGGCTGTGGAGCCTGGGCCCAAGGTCGGCTCAGGACACCAGCCCAGAGAGACTGGAAGAAACCTGAACCACTCTGCTGGTGGAGTTCCTGTGTGCCTGGTCCTGCAGGTCCCAGTTACTCCCGGTGTTGGGACAGATGTTGGGTCCTCCTCACCTCTGATCCTGAGAGTGTTAGAGTGCCTGGGAGTGGAGCTTCCTCTGGGTGTTGTGGAACTGGCTGCAGAGCTTGCACCCAAGGTCTGCTCAGGACACCAGCCCAGAGAGACCGGGATTATTCTCTGTGCTTTTCTTCCTGTCAACTTGATACAAACTTGAGTCATCTGGGAAGAGGGAACCTCAACTGAAGAATTGCCTCCATTGGACTGGCCTGTAGGTAAGTCTGTGGGAGCATTTTCTTGATTAGTGATTGATGTGGCAGGGCCCAGCCCACTGTCCTAAGTTGTATAGGAAAGGAGACTGAGCAAGCCAGGGACGTGTTCCTCTATGGTCTTTTGTAGTGTAACATGAGATCTGGAGTGATGGAGCCGAGGCTTTGACAAAACCTTTTGCAAATAGTGACTGTTATCTGAGGTTTATGGAGTTGCTTTTCCTGAAGGATTCACAGAACCTTTGCATGACTTAGTCCAGAGCCATATCTGGTAGTCTGGAAGTCTCTTATGGCTGAGAATTGCTTGGGACATGCTTCCTTCCGTCAACTCCTAGATGAGATAAGAGGTTTTAGTATGTGGAAATTGACTTGCTAAAAGTCCCTTTAGTGTAACAATAAAGAGGCCTCTGCCAAGAGTTTGGAGTTCAGTCCATCAGCGACTGTTCCACCCTGCCGCTAGGAAGCCTTAACACACTGAGGAGCCTCTCTTTATTCCAGCGACCAGCGGAGCTCAGGACGGTCTTTACCTCAGTTGCCACCTCCGGGTCCCTGCTTGAGTTTCTTCTTTAGAATCCCTAGGTGAGCATTTGTGATCTGGAAGCACTAGGTTGAAATGAATCATTTCTTCCCCAGGTTGCTTTTGGTCAGTGTTTTACCACAGGAACAAAGATGCCGTCCGTGGCACCCAAACGAAATTTTAGTTCTCTCTGTGGCCAGCGGAGAGCGGTAAGGCCTCTTACAATGTGGCTGTAAAAGGTCACCCCGCAGATTCACAGGTTTGAGCACTTGGTCCCCAGGTGGCTGGCAGTGCTGTTTGGTGAGGCGGTGGGACTTACCTCAAGCAAGTGTAGTCTGTGGTGGGGCGGGCCTTGAGGTTTATAGCCCAGCTTGGTTCCCATACATTGAGACATGATGGGACAGCCTACTGCCCTTATTGTCACAGCTTTAAGCCACTCCTGCCTGTTTTTCTTGTCAACCTTGAACCAAGATCAACACTTCCTGCTGTGATTTGCTTTCTTCAGGGTATTCAGCTACAGCTGTGAGGAAAGCAGCTAACATGGAGAGTTTGCTGGGAGATCCAGTGGTCTTCACAGGCACTTGGGGACCTGGGTTAATGGAGGCTGGCTCTCATTTCCATAGAAGTCTATGGTCAGCTGTGCAAAGGATGGGGGGAAGGAACCAGAAATCACCATGTACACACACACATACACACACATACACACACCGATCTTTGGGCTAAGTCTGAGCTGTCACTACCATATAATTCCTTTTTTGTTTGTTTGTTTTTTTGGGACAGGGTTTCTCTGTGTAGCCCTGGCTGTACTGGAACTTACTCTGTAGACCAGGCTGGCTTCGAACACAGAAATCTGCCTGTCTCTGCCTCCCAAGTGCTGGGATTAAAGGCACGGGCCACTACTGCCCTGCTGGCATATAATTTTTAACTCACGTTTCAACTGCCACAAGTCCTATGTTCTCGCTTGAGTTTAAAAGAGGTATGGAAACAAACCAGGGAGACAGGAGCTGTCTCACCGGTGAGGAGCAATAATGGCTGACTGACATCTTTTACCTGGGCACGGAACACAGGGCCTCCCACACGCTAGGCAAGGACAGTACCTAAAAGCCCCGGTCTGAGGTCTTACACGTTCATAATTGAATTGAGCTAATGATGATTCACCATGAATGATTGTCAAAAACTCAAATTACCCCCATTCGTGCTGGCCCAGCCCTTCCTCAGAAAGATGTAATCGATCGGCAATTCTGTTCATAACTGCAATTTACAACTTGATAAGAACAGCTAGAGAAATTTATAAGCAACCCAATGAGCAGTTTAAGGGGAAAAAAAAAATCAATTCCAGTTTTCCAAAGCGTAAGGGGACATTTAATACTGTAAATTGTTTGAGCTCAGCTAGGAAGAAAAAAAAAAAAAAAGCAAAGACAAAAGCTTTACTTATTCACATATTTACTTATATTTAATTATTCACCCATACACAGGTGCCTTTTTTATTTAATTAATTTTTATGCATATGAATGCTTGCCTGTATGTATATATGTGCGTGGTGTCTGAAGAGGCAAGAGGGTGTCAGATCTCCTGGACAGTTGTGAGTGAGCCACTACATGGTTGCTGGACCCAAATCTGGGTGCTGGGTACTGAACCCAGGTCCTTTCCAAGAATAGTCAAGTGTTCCTAACTGCTGAGCCGTCTTTCCAGCCCCACAGTAGGTGCTTTTGATCCTCATCTGAAGATTAAGTTTTGCAAACAATGCCAAGGAAGAAGTGTGAGGCTTGCACAACTATCTGAGACACCGTAAGTAAGATACCTCCCCGCACCTTCCTGCTTCCCCAACAGTTGCAGACTTCTTAAATCAGAGTCTCCAAGCAGGGTTCGGAGCCCTCTCCTGAGAGGAGACTCAAGCTTGGCTTTCCTCCCTGGGGCTCCATGGCCCCTGGCATTGTCTGTTTCCTTGACACATAGCAGCAGCTGTGTGTGTCCTGTCCCTGTCCTAGGCAGGCATCAGATGGGACAGAGACACTTCCCTTGGCCTGTAGTATAAAACAAAGGTCCTCCAGAAACCAGAATTTCCCTAGTGGTCTCATGCTGGGGGAAGGAAAAGGCTGAGACCAGGGGCTAGCTGAGGTGGATCTTGTCTCTCAGAGAGATTTTATACAGTTCTGACAACTTGGCAGCTCACCTCGAAGGAGAGATAGGAGCCCACATAGTGATGATGGGTGGAACCTTACACCTTGCCCACAACTGCTTAATTACATGTATACCTCTTGACTACTACTTGAATCTAATCATCAGGTCAGGAACCTGAAGACAGAAGGGGAAGGGGAAGGGGAAAGGGAAGGGGAAAGGGAAGGGGAAGGGGAACGGGAATGGGAACGGGAACGGGGTGGGGGGGTGGTCACCCAACCTCTTTGTTCCCCTTCTCAAAACCGCTACATTAAATATGTCTCCTTTCTCTGCTCTTTGAGATTACTTGCCGGTGTCTTTGGCCTATTGAGGATGGGGACTGAACCTGGCCTGTGAGGGCTGCCAGGGTCAGCCTCTGACCCTAACTGACACTGGCACTTTCTGTCCTTTGGACAGACAGACAGACCCAAGAGGGTGAGCCTGGGCCTCCTGCCCAGGGTTCTGTGGTGCCAGCCCACTCAGCTGGCACTGCCCGAGATCTGGTCAGTGCTCTCCCTCACAAATTACAACTCCTTTTCTTTCTAGGAATCTCCAGATAGCTCTTGTACTGTGGCAAACCACAATTATTCGTAATGAATCATCCCCAGAGGGCATGTCTTCATGAGGTTTCTCCTCCTGCTTCTGGTTCTGGCAGCTGAGTAATCAGAGGATATAAGAGCCCTTGTTGCTGCCATAAAGGAAAGTTTATAGAGAGATAATTAGCAGTAGTATTATCTTCATTTGTACTTAGCCATGCTAAATGTCCTATAAGAGTTGTTTACGAGGCCATATGAATGGTTATGGTATTAATAACACGATTAGCCAGCAGTATCAATATTTCCCAACACTTATGCCTCCTAATGAGGTTGTATGTGAAGTTCCAGAATATGGATGAGCCAGTGGATTTGTAAAAAGTTGTAAGGAAGCACTCAAAAGTCATTAAAAAGACTGTGGCAATGCTAAGATTCAGGCTCTCGTCTGTCTCTAAGTAGCCCATGGATGTCTGGATACAGATCCGAGTGGCCCGGGACCCGCTGTGCTCTTGAGACATCCATCTCACCTAGACATACCTTTCTATAATGCCCAGATCTCTTGTGGATTCCTTCTGGCAAGCCTTGGTCCTCATGGTCAGGGGACTTCAGAGCTGTAAGTACCCTTTATAATCTGCGTAGACATAGGCCCTGTGTACTCTCTCTGAGCCCCAACCCTTCTTCTGGGTTCCCTAGGCCGCCGACAGGTATAGAACGCTTCCTGGAAGTCCTAAGAAGTGTGGGGTAGAGAGCTGGGGAGCGGTAGATACTGTCTGGGTTAGCTGGCTAGCTTTATATTAGAAAAAGCTGAGGCTCGGGTAGGTGGTCTATTTTTTTAGAGTTGGTTTTGTATGAGGCAGGGTCCCTCGTTTGGATATTAAATTTCCAAGGGTCCTCCTGTTTCTGCTTCCCACTGGTACCTGGCATTATCTAACCCCCACTCCAGCCCCCAAGCCCCATCCCCTGGAATCTCCGATGTGTCTTCTAGCCAAGGAAAGTTTCTTCTAGGTTCTGCAGTGCATTGTCGGGAAAGGACAGTGGAGCTTACCTTGAAGCAGAAGGCAGGGCCAATGTCAGGTGCCAGACCTGTCCTTGGGCTCTGCCTGAGCCTCCACTTGCTCTTCCGGAAAGTGGGGATTCTTTCTGTCCTAACGATCTCCTCGTATGCTTGTGGGAATCACATGGAGGTCTTGCTGAGAATGTGTGGGGAGGTGGGCTCCTTTTCTTTGTCTTGCTGGAGAAGGCTGGGGATGGAAGAAGAGTACCCATAGTGAGTGAGCTGACCCCCTCTCTGTGCTTGTCTCCATTCTTGGCAATGGTGGCCCTTGCTCCCTCCATGCAGGTGGATGCTCCTTCCAGTCTAGGTTCCTAGCAGAGACTCTGGGAAGCTGTTCCCAGCTAGCCAGGCTGGGAAGCACCTATGTGGTTGGCTTGGTGGATTCTCATGCAGCCTCCTGACTTATAGCCAAGAGGCTGCTTACCCCGTAACCACCTCATCAGCATGCTGCAGCAGACCTCCCACCTCTCTAAGCCTCTGTCTCCGTTTTAGAATTCAAGCCTAGCACAAAATAAAACCCACAGGTGTGGCATTGGGACTCTGCTGCTGATCTCATTAGGCTCTCTGTTCACAGAGAAAGTCCCATACTTGTTGATCTGGTCCCTGGAGCTTACATGTCAGGGAGCCATATTCATCACATCTTCAAGGTAGAGCAGAGCCGACCATAGTCATCCCTCTACTCCTCAGGGGAGGTGAGCGTCTGGTTCAAGACTCCCTATGGAATTGCTAGACCCTTATTTCTCATGAGGATGGTCTGTTCCCTAGGCGGACAGACGTTGGCTGTGAAGACAAGGAAGGTTGGCCAGCTCCTGGAACAAGTTTGGCACGCTTGGTGAACGAGAATGAGGACATGGACGCTCCTGGGTATGTATGGGTGAGGAGAAAGTTTTATTGTAGATTTGAGGGAAAGCACAGCCAGAGGCATCTGCAAGAGTCCAGAGCAAGAGAGAATATAGCAGACTAAACAGGGCCTTGAAAGAAGGGAGAGGGAATGAGAGAGGAGGGAGAGAGAACGAGAGAGGAGAAAGGAAGGAGAGAGGGGAGAGAGGAGAGTTGAGAGAGGAAGGAAATAGGAGAGAGGAGAAAGGAAGGGGATAGAGAAGAGAATAAGAGGGGGCCAAGAGAATCAAGAGAATGCATGGCCAAGATGTCAGGGTTATACAGGAAAGAGAAGTGAAGCCCTGAGTTTACCTTGAGATTTGCATTAGCCCAAATGTGAATATTCTTTTTTTTTTTAAAAAAGATTTATTCATTCATTTATTTATTTATTTATTTATTTATTTATTTATTTATTTTATGTGTATGAGTACACTGTAGCTGTACAGATGGCTGTGAGCCATCATGTGCTGCCATCTCGCCAGCCCCCAGGATGGAGAGTTTTAGGGTGGGGAACTGATAAGGACAGCTGAGAGGAGCCATAGGTACTGAGTGAGCTTGGGGGCCAAGCCAATGCTTTGGTATGCTAGTAGGCACCTCAGCCATTTGTCCTGTTTTTTTTTGGTGGGTGGGGTGGGGGACCTGGCACTTGATCTCTGGCAAAGCTTTCTTTCTCAAGCCTGGCAATGAAGGTTCTTCTCTGAACAACTCGGCTATCAAGGTTTAGGCTCTTTTCTAAGTTGGGGACAGGAGGATGGCAAGACCACCGTTTTTTCTCTTTGACCTTTGGCATCCCTTGCCAACATCCATTACCTTCTCACTTCCTTGTCCTCTCTATTCAGTGTGGTGGATGCATGCCAGGGGCTCAGTAAAGGAACAGCCAGTGTGACCTCTCCATGACATGGTTAAAGTTTTAACTGCAGATTTGAGAGACAGAACGGTCCGAGGCATTTGGGAGAATCCAGAGCAGAGAGAGAAAGATGGAGACTAAATATGGCCATCAGAATGGACATGGCCAGGGCTAGGGAAGTGAGTGAGTGAGAAAGTGAGAGAGAGAGAGGGAGAGAGGGAGAGAGGGAGCAAGAGAGAGACAGTGTGTGAGAGCGAGTGAGAGAGGCAGCTAGAGAGAGAGAAGGCTAGAGGGGGGAGAGAGCAAGAGAGAGGGAGAGGGAGAGAGAATAGTAGAGAGCTGGGGGTTATAAGGAGTATGAGTAGCTGATGGGGAGGGAAGGTCCAGGAGACTGGTGTGGGAGCTTTGAAATGGATAACAAGTACTTGTGACTAGGGACTGAGGGAGCCTGGAAGCCAGCATGAGCTTTGATATGCAGTCACAGGTACATGTCTTTGGAGAACCATGTGTCCCTTTTGCCAGAGATAATGGAAATGACATTTTTTGGCAGATGGGAACTGATTTTGTAAGTTCCTGGGGAATGCTGGCTTTTATCTTATCCCCAGAAAACCCATAGTCCAACTTGATGTTGTTTCTGGATATTTGGACAGTCTGACACCTAACAGTGGACACTTAGGCATTTGATTATATAGTCTCTGCTCAGGAAATGAATGAGAAGAGAGACATGAAAAGGCTACTTGTCTGTCTTTTGACACCAGAGCAGTCAAGAAGTGTCTGGATCTCCCTTAAAGAGAGAATTGCTCTTAATATCCTGGGATGGAGTAGGGCCTTTGGGAGGTCTCAGGGGAGAGGATACACACATTACCTGGGGGAGCCAGGAAGTGTCTGCCCACTCTTTGGCAGCAAGACTGCCCATCTCCTGTCTTGTGGCTCCTCTCAGCCTCTCTCCAATCCTCCTACACCAGTGTAAATTGAGTTACAGCATCAGAAACTCTTTGTTTAGCAAACCGGGCACTCTGTGTTAGCGACTACATCTGTCTTGTTACTTTACTTTGTCTTTGCAGAGTCCTGGAGGAAGAATCTGTAAAGCCTAAGTGATTGATGAAATCTAGTTTGTTCTTTTGGTTATTTTTAAGTAGGATAAATGGTGGAGCCGGGCTTCTAGCATTTGTGTAGGAGGATGATGCTCCAGAGGCCCCAGTGGTCTTGGAGGGTCACAGACTCTGGATACATACCTGATGAATATATTTCCTCTATTATCAAAACTGCTGTTAATAACCAACATGTAGGGCACAGGTTCCCACGCAATGGGTGTAGGGATATTATAATAGGCTATGGAACTAGAGCTATGCTATCGAATGTAAGTATTCCTAAGAATACTTTAAGTGCTAAACTGTCTTGGGTAAAACTAGTCTTTGGTCACTAAGACCAACTATAAATTCCTAAGGTCAACTGGTCTCTGGATCAGCCCTAAATTTCTGCACTAAAGGTTAACTGCTTTGACCTTTAGTGTTAAAGGTTGACCATTTAACTATTATCTGTCCACTTCTGTAAACAACACCTGCTTCTTGTAGATGTCCAGAGCTACCTTTCTGTATACATTTTCAATTTCGTCTTTTGCCCTTAAAAACTTGAACCAACTGGGGGTTGAGGCTGTTTCCTGCTAATCTGCTTGGGATAGTCCTGCGTGTGGCTAATAAAGATTCCATCTGACTTAGTCAGGAATTTTTCCTTTTCACATACTGTTAGTCCTGAGACTAAAAACAAAAAGAAAAGAAAAGAAAAGAAAACAAAACAAAAACAACAACAAAAAAACAGTTCCACAATTTCAAGTCATTATTTTAAGCAAGCTTGAATTAAACATTGACCAGGATGGACTTTGACCAGGACTACCTCTGGTTTCCCAGCAAGAAGCCACAAGACTTGTGTTGTAGGTACTTTTTCAGGACAAGACCATATAGCCATTGTATTTTCCCATGTAGCTTTGCTATTTTCCAAGAAATATAACTCCCAGCATTCCAGGAAGTTACCTGGTCCTTGGGCAGGTGGGGCTTATAGATTAACTGTGGGTCTTGTATTACCCTGGAAGGATATGAGTCTTAGAAAAGATGGCCAATCTGTATTTGTGCATCTTAAGAAGATCTCTTTCCTTCACTGATAAGAACAATATGGTATAGATTGCAGGAAATTTGTAAAATCCAGATAAAACATGGTCAACAATAAATCCCAACCTTGAGACTTAGGCTGGAACGCTACCAATACTTAGACTCTTCTAGGCGTGAGACTCATTAGTGCAGAAGCTAAAGGTGACTGTGAGCCCCTACATAGGTACTGGGAACGGAATTCAAGAACTGAATGCAGGAACAGCAAGTGCTCTTTACTGCTGAGCCTTCTCTCTGGCTCCTGGTACTTGCCATTCTTGGGGAAGAGGACCTGAGGTGTATTTGCTCTTTACTCTTATAACCTTGGTGTTCTGGGTTTCCCAGAAAACTGCCTAGAGCATCAGCTTACTCAGAACCTCTGTGCACCCTGGCCATTGCCCTCCCCTGGAGAATCACCTTAATTTTACTGCACTAGGGCAGCCTGTGCTAGACCTATCATCAGTGCCCATAGGTCTGTGATTGTTAGACTATGTTCTATAGCTGTAGCTCAGCAATGGGAATGGTCTACCCTCTAGCTTCCTTCAACTGTTCAGCCAGCCTGGAAATACTAGGCTTCTCTGAGTCTCTGTTCCCAGGGCAGGAGTAGGTCTGGATATAAAATAGTTGACTCTGCTCGTCTCTTAGGCTTAGGCAAATTGTAATGCTTGATCTGTTTGTTCCCATGCCTCTTGCTCTGTCCTCAGCCACTACCTGAGTCAGTGAATGTGGTCTTTTCCTGCATTGTTTGGCTTTGGGGAGGTATGTGAACAAGCCTTGTGTGAAAAATGTGGCATTTGGGTGGAATACTGTTGGAGAGTCCCTGGCTATGCAGGCTTTTTCAGCTTGGGGACAAAGACGATACAAGATGGGTCTACAGCCATGCATGTTTTCTCTCTGGCCTTAGGAAAAGCTTACCTACAGCAGACGTTGAGGGTCTCCCTTTCAGTGCAGATGCAGTCAGTATCTACTGTCCACTTCCCCAGGAAGTACTCTCCCTGTCAGAGAGATGTTGTACTGAGACCATATCTGCATAGAAATCAAACATAGGGCCACAAGAGGGGAGGCAGGATGATCTAGGACTGGGACATGAATCCCTAGTCAATACTCCCTGACCTCTGAGCTCACCCTGTCTTTGTTCAGTCAATTTTTTTTTTTTTCTGCTAGCCTTCCAGGCCTGTCCTTGAACATGGCTGAGCGATTCATTACCTGTCAGAGGCGGCCAGGCGTGTCTGCACGTGGCCACACTGGGGGCTCACTTAGTTGTCCTAGTAATTAAAAGCAAACAATGACCGGATAGATGGAGATGAATTGGTGTTGTTGGGGTGTGGAGGCAGAGTCATGAGGGATGACAGCTCAGGTGCCAGAGCCAAGAAAGTCTTGGCCTCTCAAGAGGTAACAGAGAGTGCTGATCCCCCGGAGCAGGGAAATTGGCTATCCTTTAAGCTATTAAAAATTAAAAAAAATATATTTTATTGAGACAGGTTCTCATAGAATGGCTTCAAACTCAATGCACAGCTGAGGATGATCTTGAATCCACTTTATTAATGCCAGGATGACACCGCCCACCACCACCCAGTGTTGATGAGCTTGTCCCTGCTAGGCAAGCAGTTTGCCAACTGAACTACATCCCAGCCCATACCATAGACCATTGCTTTAGACCCACAAAATTCCTGTTTCCCTTTGGATCTGGTGTGAGCCTGACGTTGAGCCAATTTGGCCTTCTAGAGTGAGAGAGATGGGAAGAGGGGCCTGTTCTTAGATCTCTACCCTGCTGAATCTCGTAATGGAGGGTAACTGTGTGTCAGATGGCATCCTAAGAACGAACCGAAGACCGGTGGAGTGGTGCATACCTTTAATCCCAGCACTTGCAAGGCAGAGGCAGGTGGATCTCTGTGAGTTTGAGGCCAGCCTGGTCTACAGAGTGAGTTCAAAGACAGCCAGGGCTACACAAAGAGACCTTATCTTGAACCCCTGACCTACCTCCCAAAAGAACAAACTGAATCTCCTTAGGAAGTGGCAGAGCTGAGACTCAAAGTGAGAGGTTGGCCCTCCCCTTCCTCCTCCCCTGACTCTGCTTCATCCTTTCTTCCACAGTCTGGGTCACCCCAGGGCAACTGGGCTATGGTTTGAATCTGAGATGTCTGCTATAGGCTCACGTTCTGAATATCTCTTTCCTAGACGTTGGCAATATTTAGGGGAACTGTGGAAATGTTAAGAGGCAGAGCCTTGATCAGTGAGGGTGTACTTTTGAAGGCCACACAGGGTCCTGGGTCTGTTATTGTCCCTCTCTTTGTTGTAGCTACAAATGTCTGGTGCCATAATGATCTGCCTAGGCACATGGGAAAAGCCATGGGCTGAACCTTCTGAAGTCGTGAACCAAAATAAACCCTCCTGGGGAGGGGAAAACATCCTTCCATTGCTGTTTCTGTGGTATTTAGGTCACAGGAAAAAAAAAAAAAACCAGTAACTATTACCCTACACTCCCAAAGAGGGGGGCTGGTATTTTATTTCCTGGAAGGACTAGCTTGTTTGGGAAAAAAAAAGGTCTTTGAAGAAGAAGGTAACGATCTTGAGATTGAATGACCATCTCGATCAAGTTGGGCTGGTGGGGCAGGGCTCAGTGGAGAAAGCACTTGGTGTGCAAGCATGAGAACCTGGGCTGAGATCCCCAGCACCCATGGAAAAAGCCAGGCGTGGCAGGGTGAGCCTGTAGTCCTAGTGTTGGTAGGATGAGGATAGGAAGATCCACGGGGATCACACACACGCATTTCAAGGGGGGGGGG
>JADRCD010198371.1:0-26463 GCA_019843815.1 Montemys delectorum | reverse complement strand
TTTCTAACAAAGCAACAAAGCTTCAAGAAACAAGCTATCTTCAAGCATAGAGTTGTCAACACCTTCGAAATCATGTAGCTCTGGTATAAAATAGACCACATGGCTCACAGGACACAAGAATCCAGAGACAAATGAGCAGCAATTTGTCCATTGATAATTGACAGAAAGATATAAGGACATTCTTGACAATCAGGGCTACAGACACAAGGTAGATATCCACATGAATATAAATATACTTTGAGCTTCCCTTTCCAGGATCCACAAGTAAATCATCTAACAATTATCTACAAAACATGAGGCTTGAAGTTATAAATATTCCAGAGGACAGCACACAGAGAAGGCTTTGTGGAATTGATTTTTACAATGGTTTATTTTCAATACATAGTCAATACAGCTAAAATAGAAAAAATGGGATTGTATTATATTTTTTATTAGATATTTTCTTTATTTACATTTCAAATAGTATCCCATTTCTGGGTTTCCCCTCTGAAAACCCCCATCCCATACCCCTCCCCCTGCTCACCAACCCACCGACTCCTGCTTTCCTGTCCTGCCATTCCCCTACACTGGGGCATTGAACCTTCACAGGACCAAGGGCCTCTCCTCTCATTGATGTAGCAAAGGCCATCCTCTGCTACGTATGCAGCTGGAGCCATGGGTCCCTCCATATGTACTCTTTGGTTGGTGGTTTAGTCCCTGGGGGCTCTGGTTATACTGGTTGGTTCATATTATTGTTCTTCCTATGAGGCTGCAAACCCCTTCAACTCCTTGGGTTCTTCCTCTAGCTTCTTCATTGGGAACCTTGTGCTCAGTCCAATGGATGGCTGTGAGCATCCACTCCTGTATTTACCAGGTACTGGAAGAGCCTCTCAGGAGACAGCTACAATTGTTAAGTATGTGCTGGGAAGAGAATCATCCTGTACTACTCCAGAGAGTGTGATTAGGAAGAGTTACTACAGCCAGAGCTCCAGGAGGTCCTCATAAAGTTAAAAGTAGAACCACTATAGGACCCAGCAACCTTACTTTAGTGCTATACTCAAATATAATGAAATGAGAGTCTCAGAAAGACACCCATACACCTACACTTACTACATAATTGGTTAGCTTAGGAGAGATGAGGACTCAACAAAAGTCTTCAATGAGGAAAGAAACTGTAGAATACACCATATTGGGGTGGGGGAGGAAGAGAGAACTAATAATATTAAATGGCAAAATGACAGGCATCCCATAATTCTCAACAAGATGAATGAGCCTAAGGAACATTGATTTATGTGATTCAAAAACAACCACAGGAACAGTGACAACAGAAAGCTGCAGCAAGTCTTAATTGTGTGTGGAATCCAAAGCAGAACGGTAGCTGTGGAGAGCTGGAGGGTACAGCATGCTGGCTGGAGTTCAAGCACATTCCATCTTTGACCTGTGCACAGAGATTAGGATTGGAATTCTTGTAACCATGTAAGAAGATGGAAATGGTAATGGGTTCCACTGAAGCCATTCATTTCAAATGTATACGTCAAAACTTCATCTACATGATAAAGATATGTATTTTTGTTCAGTCCTACCTGTGTGTACAATTGGGACTATAACTTAATAAATATGTGAATTAGCAATAGCAGATAGCACCAAAGGTTGATGACTCGGTGAATCAGGAAGTCCAATCTTAGAAGAAACATATGAATCACTAGGCTTATGTGGTAAACAGTACAGATGAGGAGAGGGAGGGAGGGATAGAGAAAGGGATGAAGAGAAGGACAGAGAGAGTCAAAGAGGGACAGGGAGACACAGAGAGAGAGAGAGAGTGGGAGAGAAAGAGAGAGAGACAGAGAGAGAGAGAGAGACAGAGAGACAGAGAGAGAAAGAAGAAAAAGGAGAAAAGAAAATATGTACTATGTTTCTGTCAAAGGCAAATGACAATCATCTAGAAGAAATGTCAAGACTGGCCATGATGTTAATCTCACCTCTCTGAGCTATTTCTTCTTTCTTTTTTCAGCCACAGCCCTTTAAATCACTTGTGTGGCTCTCTGATATTTGAAACATTAAAACCATGCCCCAGTTTTTCTGGTTACTCTTGGCAAGAGCTACTTTGTAACACACTATTCAGTTACTAAATGGATTGCTGTGTTTTGAATGTTTATTATCCTCAAAGGTCTGTGGGGAAAGACATGGCTCTCAGGGTGGCCTAGCGGGAGGTCTGTCAGTTATGAGCCATGTGTCCTCTCACGTGACTGTAGGACTCTGGAGTTATCATCTCGGCCATGTATCCTCTCAGGGTGGCCTAGTGGGAGGTCTTTCAGTTATCGGCCATGTGTCCTCTCATGTGACTATAGGACTCCGGAGTCATCATCTCAGCTCAGGGTTAGGATATGTTCTTTGTTGGCAGTCACATCCTGAAGCTGTAACATGCTGTCTTTGATAGACATTCAAAGCAATGTGGCTACTTGATGTTGCATAGCAACTTCCAGAATTGTGAGCTAAAAATAAACCTTTTCTCTTAATAAATTTATATCTTTATGTATTTTGTTACAGTAGTTCAAAGATGAACTGTAGAGTGTTCATTACTTCACAGTAAAAAAATAATTTGTGTTAACAATTTAAAAACAGAAACAGAGAGCTGAAATCTTACTTAATTGACATGAGCTTTTTCTATAATGTCAGCACAATTTGGAACTAGCAAGCTCTAAATTTCCAAGTTATAGAAAACTTTGAATTAAGCTCTTACCAGTCTGAATATTTTTCAGCACCCAGCTAATAATGAGTCTGAAAGTATTGTTGATGTTATGTTATAACTCCTTAATAATGTATCCAATATTGTGTCTTGTATGCCGTTGTCATTTTTTTAAATGTCTCTCATAAGGCTAGCTGCTTTTCCATTTGAAATCCAAATGCTTATTTCTTTCTTAAAATATTTTTTTGCTTTTATCATATGTGTTTGAGTGTCTGCCTGGATGTATTTATTTGTTCTCCATATGTGCCTGATGACCATGAAAGCCAGAAGAGGCCATTGGATATCCAGAAACTGGAGTTTGAGCCAATGTGTGGGTTCTGGGAACCAAAATTCGAGTACTCTGGAAGATCAACCAGTGTTCTTAAACATTGTGATAGTTAGTCTTGCTTGTCAACTTGACTACATCTGGAATTAACTAAAACTCAAGTGGTTGGTTACAGCTGTGTGGGACTTTTTCTTAATTAAATCTTTTGAAGTGGGAAAACCCACTTCAAATCCAGATCTTTTGGGGTGGAA
Source organism: Montemys delectorum (assembly GCA_019843815.1). Classification (NCBI taxonomy): domain Eukaryota; kingdom Metazoa; phylum Chordata; class Mammalia; order Rodentia; family Muridae; genus Montemys; species Montemys delectorum. Next base: position 23,222 of record JADRCD010198371.1, on the reverse strand, counting down.
AGATTCACCTTTAATTTGGGCAATAACTTCTACTGGCAGCTTGTACAAAGGAGATGGAAGATGAAGCTTGCCCCCTTTCCTACTTGTTCTTACTCTAGCTGGGAAGTACATCCCTTCATTGGTGTTAGGATTCTAGCTTACTTCTTTGGGATTCTTGCATATAGTGCAGACCAACTGAGACACGACTACAGGATTCTTGGACGTTCAGTTGATAAACAGCCCAACTTGGACTAGCTTGGCCACATCCTGTATACCATTCTGAAAAACTCCCCTCTATACACACTCATTCTAGCAAGTCTGTTCTTCTAGGCAACCTTGACTAACGCAACCACTGAGCTATGTCCCTAAGCCTCAAAACGTTATTTCAAATAATACTTTAAGCACCCTAATTCTCAGAGAACTGAAGCCAGTTAATTAAGGCATGGAACAAGTCCTCAATATTATAACATGTACCAGAATCTTCTGCAATTACATGCATAAAGTGAAATCCCAAGGAGACATGAATGAAATTATCTTTTTTTTAGGAGAGCATTTTTTTTTTTTTTGCCTCATGAGCTTTAGAAATGTAAAGTTCCCATGTTTAAAGATGTTATAATATACTGATTTGTGTTGAAAGAACAGTTTGACTTTCCCAGGATACCTTTAAAGTTTTTAAATGCTGAAGCCAATGGATGTGATAGGACTTAGGAGACAAGCACATCACAGAGTGCAGAGGTAGGAACTGCCAGAGGAAGATCTATATAACATGATGTGATGTGGGACTTCGTCACATTGACACCCAGGGCTCTGGGGACATTGAGATGGCTGCACCAGAGCAGCGTCAGTTACACGTTGTGTACTGTGAACCCCACTCTGCTGAGAGTTAATATCCCAGAGTGACTTCATCAACTTCAGAGTTAGAAAGGGAACAGGGGCTCTTGTGTAGGCCAACAATGATCTAAGCAGAGACTATGTTGTGCTTCTAAGTAAGCTTGTTATGTCCAAAAGTTAGCTACAGATAATTTCACAGGGTTCTGCTCTATGATCTGTCACAGTACAGCGTAGTGAAATTCAATTGTAACTGGCTTGGAAATGTGGAAAGATGACTGCTCACGCATGGCTGGTTGAAGAAGAAAACCAGGAATGAGTTCAACCAAGGGAGGAAAGGCAAGGAAATCAGGTGCCCTTATAGCTTCTGGCAGACTATGTAACCTAAGAGTTATATGCTGCTGACCAATGGATTTGTCCTCAACAGAGTGTGGTCTGCTCAGCTGTATCCTGTGCATGAAGCACAGTGTACATTAGGGGCAGGAAGCTTGGTGAGCTCCTGAGGCTAGAAGTGGACAGGTGTAGAAGTCACGATTAGATTCTAATTCTGGGATTAAATAGAAAGGATCCACTTATCCACATGTGCTGGTTTGCATGGGTTTGGTCTAGGGAGCGGCACTGTGAGGAGGTATGGCCTTGTTGGAATAGAGCTGGACTTGTTGGAGGAAGAGTATGGCTTGGAGACCTCCTTCTAGCTGCCTGGAAGCAGTCTGCTCCTGGCTTTCTTTGGATGAAGATGTAGATGTAGATGTAGATGTAGATGTAGATTTCTCAGCTCCATGTCTTTCTGGACCCTGCCATGCTTCCTGCCATGATGATAACGGATTGAATCTCAGAAGCTGTAAGCCAGCCCCCATTAAATGTCCTTACAAGCATTGTCATGGTGTCTCTTCACAGCAATGGAAACCTAACTAAGATAGCATGCATCCATGGCATCTGTACATCTGCATTTTCAATTATTAATTCAGCAATTTTCTTCTTTTTTTTTAAATTTAGTATGCAGATGGCTTTGTACCACTGAAAATGATAAGGATCAAATATCGCTTTTGAATCTGAGCAAAGAACATAAATTAGAAAAGGTGAAACTGCATCACAATTGTGTTTTGGTTTAGAATTCATGGTACAGGTATAAAAGGTGGGATTCTATGTAGAAAGAGGAACTATGTTAAATTTTATGGCATGACAACTTTAAGCATCACATGCATGTATGTCTGTGTGTGTTTGTGTGTGTGTGTGTGTGTGTGCATGTGTGAAAGAGAGAGAGAGAACACAGAATGAGTAAGCAGAGAATAGAAAATGTAGAATGTGAGTTCCTGTTTGTGGGGGTCTAGAGCTATCTCTGTGGGAAGGGACAGAGACTTCTTCTGCATACCTTTTAATACTTTGTTACAGAATCATGGAAGTGTACTTTTACTGGCAAATATATTTAAATTTCAGTTAGGAAATGCAAACTATAACTTGTAAGAAATAACTCTGGTAGCAGGCTCTATTAGCAGGGGGCTGGATTGATGGCTTAGTGGTTAGCAATGTATACTGCTGTTGCAGAAGATTCAGTTCAGTTTACAACATGGGATCACAATTTGGTATTCCATAAGCACATGCATACACATATACACATGAACACACATGCACATGTACACACACACACACACACACACACACACACACACACACACAAACTCAAACAGACATGGAGATGGATAAAAGGATAGAAAGACATGCACATATACACACATCTTGGTTCATTTTGAGTTCTTCAGAGTGTGGTCACCATTTTCTCTCTGTGCCCTATGTCTGCTGGTACACTGCCTGTTCAGTACACATCTACTGCATCTAGTTGGGATGTGGTGTTTGACAAATCTTTCCTTTCCTCACTATGTCATGTCTAGTTGCATGTATTATTGAACATAGTGTATCACATTGCAATGTTTAAATGTTACAAGGGAATTGTCAACTTCTTTCAACTTTCTTTATGCATTTTGGAGCAATGTTGTTAGGAGAACACATACTTAAAATTGTTATGTCTTCTAGGGTGGAGTTTTGATCTTTTTACTACATAGTAGGTTTCTTTGAGTTAAATTACTTTCCCCCTAAAGCTATTTTGTACATTAGTATGTCACCTCAGATATCTTTTGAATAAGTTGACATGGAGTATGTTTTTCTACTTGTACTTTCAACCATTTTATTCCTTTAAGTCTAAAGCAAATCTTTAGAGATATTCAAATCTCAATCCCTACCCTTCACTATATATATATTTTTAATTGGACAGATTAATCTGTTTACACTTAATGGTGTTTTATCTAAAAGAACTTCTTCCTTTCCTGTGCTGTCTGTTACCTGTATGCTTCCTGTCTTTTACTATTCTCTAATTTCTTCATTATGGTCTTTTTTTGCATCAAATAAATAATCTCAAGTGCATCTTGCCATTTTTCTATGCTTTAGAGACATTTCCTCATGAAGAGTAACATTGATAGCATGATAAAAGCAAGTGTATGGTCTGAGAAACACCAGCTTACCTACAGTGTACATTAAATGCTGCTCTGATGAATAGTTTATTGTGCTCATGCTGCCTTTTCTTTCTCCACCTTGGGTGGCTGTCCAGGGTTCTTGCATTTCCGTTTTGTTTTGGCAGGCAATATCTTTTCGTTGCAAAGTGGACATTTGAATGTTTCTATGCATCAACCTTGGATTTTATTCCATCTGCATATTACAGCTATCAGTGTTTAATTTTTCTGAACTAACTTGGCAAACATTGCTTTTTATTGTGACTTGAATTCTCTAATTATATTAGGAAGGAGATGTGTGAATGGAAATTTCCTAAATATTTAGACCCTCAAACAGTTTTTCTAACTGCTTAAGGCCTGTGTGACTGAGTACTGAGCATACAAACAGTGCCATCCAGACAGCCTTTTATGCTGCTGTGTTGTGGCAGAGTCATCAAAGGTGGGAAATTCAGGGTTCTTCAGTTTGTTCTGAGCATATGTATGTTTTATGTAATTTTATGCTACCACCTTTGCTCCAGGAAGTTACCACACTAACAACTCCCACCGGCTTCCCTTGAGTCCTCAGACAAAAGACACACAACTGTTTGTTCCTTTTCAACTTTCCCTAGGAGACAGGGCATTACTATCTCCTTCCTGGAAAATGTACCCTTATTAATATTTTTTTTTATCTTCACTCCTCCAACCTGCCCTAAACTTCAGTGGCTAGTCCCATCCAGCTCCTGCCAAACATCTACAACTACCCCTGTCTGTAGTAGTAGCCACAGGCTCCAGCTCCTCTGGAGACCTCGCATGGCTGCTGGCTTCTTCTCCTTCCAAAGCATGGCAGCATGGCAAAAACTCCCTCTCTGCTTCCTTGCATCTGTCTTTACCTCCCAGGACCTGGAAGTTCTGCCTGTACCTTCTACACAGCAATCTGCCCACTTTCTTTACTGATAGATCAAGAACCAATTGGGGAACAGGACAGCATCAGAACTGCCCCCTACATGTGTACACTATGAATAAGTATTTGATTTCTAAGTTACTTGGAAATGTAGAATCTTGGAAAAGCCTTAGCATATATCTCACTTCTTAGTCTTTTCTTCTTCTTTTTTTCTATTCAGTTGACCCTGACTTGCCTCAGTACAATAGGAATCAGAAACTTCCATTTACTCCAACTGAAGAAAAGTTTCCCGTTGAAAGAGCAATAGTGTTAGGGAATGGACAGTCCATTCGAGGAGGTGAAAGAAAGCCACAGTTTCTGAACTTGTCTTTTGAATAACCAGCAGAGAGAAACCAAGCAACCAACCAACAGAAAATTGACTAACCAACCAATGAACCAACCAAGTAACCAACAGAAAACCAACTAACCATCCAACCAACTAACCATTCAACCAACCAAACAACAGAAATCAAACCAACCAACCAATGGTCCAACCAACCAACCAAACAACAGAAATCCAACCAACCAACCAACCAACAGAATCTAACCAACCAACCAACCAACCAAACAAACAACAGAAATCTAACCAACCAACCAATGATCCAACCAACCAAACAAACAACAGAAATCTAACCAATCAAACAACCAAACAACCAACCATCCAACCAAACAACCAACCATCCAACCAAACAACCAACCAAACAACAGAAATCTAACTAACCAACCAAACAACCAACTGACCAACCAACCAATAATTAATGTAAAATTAATTATTGTTAATTATCTGTGAATGAGATTTACTTTACTGAAAGTAGCACTTGGAATGCCTGAGAACACCGGACACTGTATAATTGTGTGTGTTAATTTTCATGTACATTCTGTGATGTCAAAAGATTGGTGAAGATCAGGGTTTTGAAAGAGGTGATTCTGATAGTTTTTCCTTGTTTAATGGAATAACAATTTTCAATTTTGTATTTTGTTACTGTGGCTGACACTGTCATGCCATTGTGTGCAAATTTTTACTGTAGAAAATCCTGGCTTTTTTATTGGCTTCCAAATTAGTGGGTTTGTTTTCTTATGTTTTCATTAACTGATAAAATATTTTTTCTTATTATTTTATATGTACATTAGTGTTCTGTGTAGGAATTAGGGCTGGTTCTTCTTCCCAGTCCCATGCTTCCAGAAATAAGACTCAGACTCAATATATATTTACAAATACCTTGGCCATATAGGTAGGCTCTTTTCTGACTAGAATCATAACTTAAGATAATCCATTTGTTTTAATCTACATTCTGCCACATGGCTGGTTACCTATGCTCAGGTACCATGTGTCTGTCTCTTCACATCTTCCCAGGTGAATCTTCCTTTGTGGCTCTCTCCCAGAATTCTTTCTGTGTCCCAGATGTGTCCCACCTTCTATTTCCTTTCTAAGCAGAGGCCATAGGCTTTTAAATTGACAGGTGATGCATTCACACAACACACAAGATATTTTCTCTACAATTCCCCTGTTTATAGTCCAATAATTTTACACACACACACACACACACACACACACACACACACACACACACACATACACACATATATGCTATGTATGTGTTTGGTGCCCACAGAAGTCAGAATGTGTATTGGATCCCTTGGAGCTTCCATGTGGGCCCTCTGCAAGAGTAGTTATGCTCTTAAGCACCAAGCCATCTCTCAAGTTTTATGATACCCCTCCTCCTTTTCACAACTCCCTATTATACTGTTCACTCATCTGAAACATATGCTTCAGACACAAAGTATGTAACCGAGTAGCAAAGTCTATTATGAAAATAAGCATCTACATAGTGTGATAGTATATGTACCTGATATTCAATATTGATGCTATGTTTTTCTTATATGAATAAATTTGCCTTTTAATTAAGTTATTCAAAATAAAATAACAAAGTGAATTTAGCACCTGGGTGTTCAACTGTTGAGAGAATTGTTCTACTAGAGATAAAATAAGCATTTCCAGAACCAGGCTCTCTGCCTTGGTTTGTTTAGCTTGGACCACGTAACTTGTAGGCTGAATGGCATGCTTTATTCCAGCTTTGAAACTGTTGGTTAAGTTAGGATGTGTTGATGAATGTTATTTCTTTTACTAGAAGCATGAGCCCTGACACATTCCTGATGCCTACTTGTTTCAGGGCATAATGAAAGATCTTGGGGCTTTCCTCTACTGGGTAGATGGTGGCACCTGAGCCTGACAGTTATATTTCAGTCAGCTCAAACTATAAAGTTCCATTTTGCCTTTGGTAATGACCCCAGAGGCACCTTTACCCTACTTCTCCTGTGTGTGTGTGTGTGTGTGTGTGTGTGTGATACTGTAGATCCCTCTGAGACTATTCAGGGGATTATTTATAATATACTAATATTACTTCTCCATGGATTCTATTTCTACACAGAAGCACAGGGTCTGTTGACACTTGTTTTACTGTTGAAACTTAATTTTTGGTGTCCCATAGGACACGGTGGGGTTTCTGAATAAAAAGGCCTCCCATCCTTATTTCCCTCAAAGTCCTGGGGATTTAAATGAGCGTCTGAGGAAGCACTGGAGACGGGTCAGATGCTCAGATTCACAATGTTGTAGCATCTATTTCATCTGTCACTTCTGGTACTCATAGTTTTTAGGGTTGTGGACTCCCTTTCAAAAACCATTTGGATTAGATCCAAAGATACATCATTTATGTCAACTTATGGATGGGGGAATTAAATTTTTTTTTATTAATTTTGGATAAGTGTCCTTTTCAGTGTCAGTCTCTCATGACCCACTGATCTGCATGGAGGACCAAGGTAGTATGATGAAAAATCACATTCTGATCCCTTTAGGGGCAGTGAGCACATTGTTAAGAGCTCCAAGCTAAGGCAATTTGAGCAAAGCACATAGATTTTCTCCTTTTCCCATCACACATGACTGAACTAGCTTTTCAGCTTTGGGTTATCTATTTATAAAGGATGTACAACCATCTTTTAGTATACATTTTGTTAGTTCTTTAAAAATTCTGTGGGCTGTATCTTAACTATGTTCACTTCTCACTCCTCCTTGTAATCCCTCTCTACAAGCCTACCCTTCACCCAGCCACCTCCTCTCTGCTTTTCATAGTCTTTATTTTGTATCTTCTAAATAAACCACGAAGTCCAACTTGTGTTACAAGAGCACATGAAAGATGTCAAGCAAGAAAACAGTGGATTCTGGAAGAGCATCAAGCCTTTCTTAAGAGGTCACTGGAGGTTCCCTTGAAGTGCTGTTTGTTGAGACCTAGTGGGATGAACAATCATTGACAAGACAAAGGAAGTATGAGGGGAGGTGTGAACCACATACAGGGATATCTGTGTGCCCAGGTCTGAGGTATGGAGAGAGGTGTGGAGTGATGCACCTGGGAGTATGGCAGAGTCTTGTAATTCTCTCTGAGGGCTTTTAGAAGTGGGGATGAGATGACTGAAGTCAAGATAGTGGTGCTGAACTCTGACAAAATGAATCTGCAGAGAATATTGCCATCTAGGATCTGAGGCCTATTCTTAGGACTTTTCTAATACACCTTACAGGATGCTCAAATTCTGTCTAATGTGGGCTCCACAGGAACTTTGGGTTATTACCTAGCGTGGAAAATAGAAAAGGCCTAAGACTAGGCACATACAGAAAAGATAAGAATTGGCTGGTGAGACCACTGGTCCAGAGAATCTACTGAGATGAGAACACCTGACTGGAGTCATGTGGCCCATGGGTGCTTGGTATTGCGGGAACATGCTGTTCTTTTTTTAATATTTCCTGCAACAGATGGTGAACCAACGTATTGGGCAAGAGTCCACTAGAAATTTAAGGTTATTAGCCTGAGAGTTAGAGTTTTTCTTTTTCTTTTTCTTATTTGAAGTGAGTAGCTGGGTAGTGCTGAGATGAGTCATCTGGACTGAAGCATGGGAATTGAAACAAAGCAGGCTCTGAGGTACCCTGCTGTAGGGAGCTGCAGGCTGCTCAGAGTTAGAAGGAAGATGGAAGTTGCCTACTTCTTAGGACAGAGATGGATTGAACTGTGAATTTATAAAATTGGGATTATTTGCTTTTAGGAAAGATATATAAACAGATTTTTTTCCCAAATCATGTGGGGAGTTTCGCCTGTGATTCAGAACTAAAAGAGGGAAAAATTAGTCGCTGACTCCAAGTAGAGTGAGCAGTGATAATTATCTGCTATGATCAGATATTAATTATAAATGTCTGTGGCTCCAGGCAGAGAGCCCAACAGGTAGATCGTATAACAAGATGGCTGCTCTAGGCAGAGAGCTTAACAAGTAAAAACTACCTGCTTCCTATAGGCATATATTAGTGAAAGTGTGAATGAATAAAGGAGGCAATCACTGGGTGAGTAGGAGGGACTTCCGGGTTGGACAGGAGAAGAGAGCAAACAGGAAAGGGAGAACGCCCTTTGGGATGGAGATAGCATGAGGTCAAGATGTAGCTACTAGTGTCTTCCGGCTTATGGCGAATCTGCTAGGATTAGCCACCAGAGGATTTAGATTTATTATGGCTTACAAGATTAGGATTCTACTTGTTGCACCCAGAGATTGAGTTACCACTGTCTCTGAACTAAGTTTGTGTGGTGTTTTTCTTCATGCGGGGGCTCGATTTGGGTTCCAGAGAGAAAGGTATGGCGGCACATCATGGGTTTGCCAGATGTGCATGACAAAGACTGTGAGGATTTTGAAGCATGGGGTTGGCATGGTAGTGACCTGTCAGTGGGAACTTAGTGAACTGGTGGAGAGATTTTAGAGCTCTGAGTCAGAGAGTCTCCATGAGAAAGAACTGGCTGGTGAGACCACAGGGGCTGAGAGTAGCTGGGTCAAGTGTAAGAAGTTCTTTTCAATATTTCCTGCAACACCTGATTGGTCTGTGACGACTTAATTTCTTACTCAGACCTGCTAGTCTGCTGTCATTGGACACCAGCACAGATGACCTATTTGGCTTATCTTGTGCATTTGTTGTCTTTTTGATGCTTAGATGGAATTCAGGGCCTTCGGCATGCTAAGCCAGTGTCCTACACACTGAGCTATACTCCAGCTGTTACCCTGGAAATCTGTGTAACCTGATACTCAGGATCTTTTCATCCCCAAGATTGACTTCACTATAGATAATCCGTTGCTGGTCAGATATTGCATTAACATGAATATGATTTTTTTTCTAACTAGTTTCACTCAGTTTAATATCAATGTAAACTAGACCAGTCTTATCAATAGCAAATTAATGAACTTAATGAATCAATGATAAGAAAAGAGGGTGAAAATTCAGATGTCTATGTCTTTATACATAGCAAAAAATAGCAGAGCCTGGCCTTATACCATGACAAAAATACCAAGAAAAAATTTCTCTTTTTAAAAATTTTTTATTGTTTCTTTGTAAGTTTCACATCATATACCCCAGTTCCGCTCATCTCCCATCCCTTTACGTCCACCCTTTACCTTGCAACCTCTTCCTTCCAGATAAGAAAACATACAAACCCCCACAAACAACAATAATGAAGCATAGAAGACATTTCGTTGTGGAAGCTGTAGTGTATCACAGTTTGTCTCACAGTCTATCCCTCTGTTCACACATCTTCACTCGCAAATGTTCATTGCAATGAGTCATTGGTCTGGTTCTAGGCCTCTAGCTTCTGTGACACCTTCAATATTATAGTCATTAGGACTCCCCCCAGTTATCCTATTGTTGCACTGTGTCATGGAGACATGTGTTTGGAACAGCAGAACTGGCCTTTTCTAATGTCCCAACTGTTTGCAGGTGATATGGATTTTAGGATAGGCCATCTTGGAGTTCTGAATCTGGGGATAGGTGGTATCAGAGTTGGTCAGCCCTTAGGCCCTCCCTTATCCACAGCACCAGGGCAAGCTCTCCAGCACTGCTTTGGCTAGGCCACTCAATGCTTTCATCTGCTGGAAGCAGGGTCAGCTCTCCTGCTCTCTTGTCCCCCAGCGTTTGCTCACCAGCACCCACACCTTTATAGCCAGCTCTATTGTGCTGCTAAGTCAAGATGCAGGACCTGCTCTCCCAAGTGTGTGGGACTGGGCCAGCTCACCCACACTCTTGCCCTCATGGATGGCTCACTTGTGTTCCCACCACCAGGGTCAGCTCTGCTGTGCTTTCCTAGCTAGGTTGAGGGCCTGCTCTCCCAAGTGCTGTAGCTGGTGAGGGGCTGGAATAGCTCTCCTAAGCTCATAACACTGTAGGCAGCTTTTCTGATTGGCCTGAGACGGTGAGGGGTGTGTGTGCTTATTGGCAAGGGGGCACCTCTGCACCAGTGCCACCCAGGGCAGATGTGCGGCAGGGTCAGCTCTCTCATATTCATGTTCTAGGGCAGGCCTACCCCTTCCCATCTCCCCCCCCCCAACCCCCAAATCAGGACCAGCTCTACTGTTCTGCCTGGGTGAGTTACAGGGACTGTTCTCCTGAGTGCTGCAGGTTATGAGAGATGACCTCAGTTTTCCAGAATGCCACATCCAGTAAGGGATGGGGCCAGTTCTGCATAGCCCCTTGACATCCATGTGGCCCCTAGCAGCTGCCCTGCCTAGGTATATCTCCATATTCTGGTAAGATGATGAGCCAAGGTCATTGATACCTACCCCTGCCACTTATTAGCCACAGACTCCAACACGGCCAACAGCAACAGCTTGAGCTAGGATCTCACCATGGTCCCAGGTGGCAGGGCTGGCCATTCACAGCAGGGTACTCCTCTCTACCCTTGAGTCTGAAGTTCCATCTTTCTTCATACTCTTAAATTTCTCTACCTCTCTCCCATCTGACTGCTATATACTTGCACATTGTGGTAGCTACAGGTTTGGGCTGGTTAGGTGGCTGGTAGACCCCTAGGTGCCATTCTCCATATATGCTGTGTGGTGTTCAGCAGGCAGATGTCTATAGCCTACCGGTGAGGAGCAGATCTGGGGCAGGTCTGTGGGAGGCATGGCAGTCCACAAGTCTCTGCCTGTCTTCCTTCTTCTGTGTGTGCTGTGCTGCCTGGACTTGGTTTGGTTTGGTTTGAATTGATTTGATTTTTATGAATCCTAGGCATAAAGCGTAAACCCAGGGTCATCAAGCTAGGATGAACAAAGAACTGCCATCTGCTCTGCTCGTGACTACCACCTTGGTGGTGGTGTCTCTGTCCATTGCCAGAGGGTAAGAAAAACATTCTTGTTATAAACATTTTAAGGTCCTGGAGTTAAAAACAAACAAACAAACAAACAAACAAACACCCCAAAACTAAAAACCTTCCTGATGAGAAAACACAGTTAAGAATACATGGCAAGATTTAGGGAAGGCCAATGGCATTTCCTGGCTCACAGATCCTCCTAGAATTTTTCTTGTCTTGCCATGCCTTTGAGTCAGCTCTGCATGAGGTTACTGTCAAATCTTTCACATTGTCTTCAAGTGCTTACACATAGATTCACCACCTAAGATTAATCTTGCTTAACACCTTTTACTGTTTACCAAGTGATTACAGGATCGGAACAAGAGTGAACACTCATATAATCTCCATTATAAAGCAGATTTAGGAAAGTTGAGATTTCAGAGAAGCAGGCTGGGCAATGTGACTACCTACTTACGCGTCGTGGTTGGATGTGTGGATACGGAAAATCAAACTTCTGGGGAGGATTTCGTCCCAGGTAAAGCAATGGCAGGCTCAGGAAATGGATGGTGAGCTGGGATATACTCCCAACGGTGGACTAAGATACTGATGGATTCATGACTTCATTACACTTTAGTCTACTGATGGACTCACGCTTGCCTCTCTGCATCCTGCCCATTGCAATGAGAGGGGCTTTGCTGCACTGCACGAACTTGGCTGTGATGTGTTGTTTCCTGTTGGGTCCAAAATTTTACAGCCAGACAGCCAGGGGCTAAGACTGTTTGTCCAAATACACCCTCTTCCTTCAAACTGTTTCTTGCTGGGTGTCACATGACAGTCTGACTAGCACACTTAGGAGGAAAGACTAAAGATACATTAAAAAAAAGTAGTGGTCCCAAGCAAATTAAGACACTGATATTTTAATACTTTCTAAAACATCATATCTGTGCCTAGGAGCTTTATAATTAGACTTTGTGTTAAGGTGGTAAGACACGCAGAAGAAAGCATAAAGACGTTTAGCTGCTCGTTTGGGCACCTCGAATATGTGATGCTCTCCAGGTCCGGGGTGGACTCACACCGCCCACTGTGCTGCCTCTGATGACTTCTTAGAAGCACTGGCAACAAATGGGGTTTGTGTGCAAGGAGACAGTCTGAGCATGCGTTGCGGAAGAGATGTTAGGGGTCGCTACAATGAAGAGGGAGAGGGTCAGTGAGGAGAAAGAGCTCCTCTCAGCACATAGGACTCCTTGTGGGATTTCCTTGATAAAATGCTACATGATTAGGATAGAAAATGAAGGATGCTTCCCCCACTTCATTTTATGATTAAAAGCACTTCATAATCACACACAAATTCTAGAGCTAAGACTCTGTCTAAAACTCATGTAACTTGTGTTCTATACTGTAGTCTATTCCTGTAGAACATGGCACATGTAGATATTGAATTCTCTCTTCTCTCTCCTTTTGCCCCCTTCTTCCTCTCTTCCTTCCTCCTCCTCTTCTTTTCCTCCCTCCTTTTCTTGTGCCTCCTCTCTTCCCTCTCTTTCTGCCTCTTCCTCTCTTTTAACCATCTCTCGTCTACTTCTTTTCTCCCAGTCTTATGCATCCTAAACTTGATGCTACTAAATTTCATCCTGAGCCTGGGTATTAGATTTTAATTAACAGAATGTGCTAGACGGCAGCACAGTGGTTTCTACTGACTCACCCACTGATCTCCTGATGTCCTAAATTGATACCAGTGGCAACTAGTACAGCGAGTGGTAAGAAGTAAGCTCAGGGTCTTTGCTCTGATGATGTCGTGAGTCCTTAGTTTTTGAGGACTTGCTGGTATTAACCAGGCTGCTTTTAGTTAATTTCCTCTACTCCAAGTAAAAGAGATTCTTTGAGGGATTAAGGCACATGTCATGCTTGGTAATAGTTTTGAGTGCCCTGCACTTGTGTACGCAAGGTTTCCTGTCTAGCTTATCAGTAGTTCTGACTGATGTACGCTATCCCTGAGAGGAGGCTTTGCCGAGAGAGATGTAACCAGATCTTTGGATAGATCCAGGAGAAGTAAACATTCCTTTTATGAGCTGGAAGCATGCCCATTTTCAAATTTGTTTAAAAGGAAAAGGAAATTTTCTCCCTGCTGCTTATTCTGTTTCTAAACATCCCAGGAAGGCCCCTTTCTCATCTTTTATTGCAGGACATTTTGAGGATGGCAGAAATTAGGCATTCTGGACACTTAACAAATGTAGTGTTTTTGAAAGGTATATTGCTACTTCCTGTGGAAATTAAGGTAATAAGAACTCTTTTACAGACACTATGAACTATAAAGACACAAACATATTTCGTGTGTGGCATTTCTTCTCAATGGGGTAGTGGTGTCTGGGTGGGGTGGCTCCTCCGCAGCCCAGATGCTGTGTGCCCAGTCCTGTCAGCTTCCTGTATGTCTTTGTGGTTAAGTTTGAGTCTAAACTATCTTTGTACCTACCTGAGTTTCTTTGTGTTTTATTTCTTTTCTCCATGTTTTCTACCTCTTTATGAACCTGTGTTCCTATGTAGCTAATGGATATATATTTTTTGAAACTTGCCCTGAAATGGTTTTATTCTTTCAAGACCTGTATCAATCTTATGGCGAAGATCTCTTAACGTTATCCTGCATTGGTTTTTTCATCTACGTGCTGCTGAACTGTTGGTTCAAAGTATGTCCTGGGCATCTTACTGACTGGAAGACTTACCAGCAACAGTGACAGTGTTCATTCTGATTTTCCTTTGCCCATTGAACCCAAGCCTTAGTACATTCTGCAAAGAAGGGGGCAGAATCTTTCCTGGAGATCACCTTCCTTCCCAGTAACGTTTTCTCTGTCTATCTCTCTCTGTTTTTCTCTGTCTCTGTCTCTCTTTCTCTGTCTCTCTGTCTCTGTCTCTATCTCTCTGTCTCTCTCATCTTTGTTACAGAATGTTGGCAAAATTAGTTCTAATTTTCTTCATTGTGAAGCAGCTTTCAGTCATGGACACTTATTGACTACGAACATGCACAATCAGCGACATTAATTATATTAACATAGTTGTGAGTATGGTACTTGACACTATGTTTTCTGTGTGTATGTCTGTTCACATGTCCTTGCATGTGTGTGGAGGTCAAGCAGGTGTAGCCCTTTACCATGTTTTTCCTTCCTCTTGGATCAGGGTACCTCACTGAACTAGGAGCTAACGGGCTGACTAGACTAGCTGGCCAGTACACCTGGGGTCCTACTGCATCTGCTTCCCAGACCCTAAGGTAAAGGTGTATAGCCCTGTTCCTGAATGTTTATGTGCCTACTGATGATCCAAACACAGGCCCTCCATAGTCAAATATTGTGACAGAAGTAAGAAAATATAACATTTTTGAGGTGAATTAAAAAAAATTGGAAAGCCCTTTCTAAATTTTTTTATGTTGCAACCTTTAAATTTTAAATTTTATTATGATATCATATACATTTAACAAATTCATATAGTCACATGACAAAATTACTTATAAAGGTGGCACGGAAATTCATGGGGACAAAGGCTAGTACTGCCAGCTACTGTAGAAGATGAGACAGGAGGTCAGAAGTTCAAGGTCAGCCTGTGCTATAGTGAGTTCAGGCTAGTTTGGTCAAGATCAAGCTTCAGAGGGATCAGCTGATGCATCCCTCAGAGCCTAGGTCTCGCAGAGAGGCCTTCTCAGGGTGCAAGGTCAGTTTATTTTGTGGGGACCTTGTCAAGTCCTTTAAACTAGAGAAAAGATGATTTATTTGTTTGGTTTATTGCTGTTTTATTTATAATTTTGTCTTATTCAGATATTAATTCATCCACCTAAAATGTACCCTAAATATAATTACAAAAAGTACCTGTTAGGAACAGTAGGGTCTTGGCACTGGGCAGTAACACTCAGTGGATGCCCAGTGGGACATCCTGTGTATCCAGATGACTATATATGAGACGTGGCATCTGGTTGAGCTGAGTAAGTGTTAGCTGGAGGAATCAGAGTTCTTCTAGAATGTGAAGGAAGAGGGTGAGCCTTAGCTGTATGGTGACTGGTAAGACACTGGGCATAGCTTAGGCTCTAAAACCTGCATTCTTCTTAGGAAGCTATCTACTTCCACCTTGTTGCTGTCTCTCCTTACAGGTTCCTTTGCTAGTAGCTTCAACTTTTCTTCTTCTTCTTCTTCTTCTTCTTCTTCTTCTTCTTCTTCTTCTTTTGTTTGTTTTTATTTTTTTCGAGACAGGGTTTCTCTGTATATCCCTGGCTGTCCTGGAACTTACTCTGTAGACCAGGCTGGCCTCGAACTCAGAAATCCGCCTGCCTCTGCCTTCCAAGTGCTGGGATTAAAGGCGTGCACCACCACTGCCCAGCTTCAAACTTTCATTTTTATATCAGGCATAAGAAAGAATACGTTTTCAGCAGAAGGGGAAGAGAGGGTGAGAATTGTCATGTGATAAATAGTTAAAGTTAGACTTTTATGTGAACACATTAATTTCTACCATTCCAGAGAGTCTAGTTCTTATAAGTAATTTAGTATCTTTTGTTAGGTACTGTCTTAATTATACAACACATTTAAGAGCATATAGTTATACATACATGCAAATATACACACATAATATGCATGTGATTATATATAAAATATTAAGAAGTTCCTATTTGATATGGTCTTAGAAATCTTGTCATAAGCACTATGTAAAGGCTGCCAAGATATTTTATCCTTAGTCGGATAAGTGTGGTTTGAGAATTTTCATTTAACACATAAGTATTTTCAGTAGTGGCATTACATACAAGAGTCCCATCATTTACCTGACTGACATGAAGCTCTAGAGCCTAATGCGTGATTGAGATCTGTCTGATTCTGTCTGTCTAATACATGGCTTTGAGCAATCTTATTGATAATCTCATTTGTTTTAGTTCTTGTTCCCAGAGTAAAATGACTTTGAGTCACTCAGCCCTGATTTTAATGAGTTGTCTGAGAAAACATTGTTCAAAAAAATCGAAGTTGGTGTCCACTCTTAGACTATTGAATAACTTCATGGGTCTAAACTACTTTATGAAATAATTGCATGACGTCATACAATTTAGTCATTGAAATGGCATTTCAATATTTGCATTATCTGTCTCTAAATCTTTCTTGATCTAGCCTTGCATTAATATTGCAGCCACATTATCTGTTAATAAAAAGATAAGATTGAGCATTAATTTAAAACATAGTAAAATACAGCTCTTGTATAATGTGAGTGTCATTACCACAGGCTAACAATAGCCCTGCAAGTGAAACTGAGTTCAGTAGATTAGTTCAGCTCTTCCAGTGTGACTTGGTAAAGCCATGAAAACTGCATGAATACAACCTTAGTTGTAGGCACTTTGAATACTTTTTTTTTTTTTTACATCTTAAAATATTATTTCTATTGTTGTGACTAACCTCCATTCATCTAGTCTTTGAAAAAGGATCAATTGCCTCAAAGATCTAATGGTCTAGAGGTCATTAAGCAAGCACCATGGAAAATAGAAGAAGGCTGTGTAACACACACACAGACACACCCCTACCCCCACCCCCACATCCCCCCACACACACACCACACACACACACATACACCACACACACACATGCACAGGCCTCCCCAACCTGGTGCCTTGTAGCCTGTGGTCTTCCTTTGCTCTGCCTTAGGCTTTTGTGCATCTGAGTTAGGACTCGTTCCAGACAATTGATGAGTACAGGTAAATTACTCTATTGCTTGTGAACTTGTACTCTGAGCCTCATTCTTTTTTCAAATTGTTTACTTTGCATTTAGAATGCTCAGCAGGGAAAATCAAATGAAAAGGGTTGACACAGATCAAAAGGTTCAGATTGATTAGGGAGCCAAAGAAGTGAATTCTGCACCAAAGTAGTTTTTCATTCCTAAGTTCCTTTACAAACTAATTTGTTTGTCTTCCTGGGGTTTGCATTCAGTTGCTTCACAGGTGGTAATGTTAGAAGATCTAATAGCTCTGTTACTCTCACTGTGCTGTGGAGACTTAGAAATATCCTCTATGGTCTCAGAAAGGCACCAAAGCTAAGACTGATGTCCTCTGGAAGCACACCTTCTGTCTAGAACCCCTGTGGAGTTAGGGAGTGAATAGCCCCATTTGACTTCACCCCATGCTCCCACCTCTACATTACTGTCCACCAATATCCTATTAGCTACAGTTGTTTCAAACATTGATGGATTCATTGATTTTTTTTTTAGGTAGACCAAAGGTTAATTATTTCTGAATAAATTGTAAAGACGTGTCATTCTGAATGTTTACTAAGCATTTTGAAAAATGTAGTTTTTGTTGTGCATGTTCAGGCTTGGGCCTATATGTAGGACTGCTTCCCTGGATGCATCACAAGCCCAAATGTGAGTCACCATGTGAGTGCAGTGACAACTGGGACTTCTGGGAGTACAAGAAGAGAAAACTATTTCATATGTTTGTTAGACACAGTGTTGTCACATGGAGTGATTTCATTCCTTAACACATATTCTGTCTAGCACTGTGAGACTGAAGTTTGAGAGAAAAGTCAGGAATATGAAAATAAATTTCAGAAGATGTGATGTTCCTGATCCATGGTTTCGTGGAGTTGAGCATCAGGTATTCCAACACAACCCCATCACAAAGGCCTCCATGTTGTCCACAGCACAATGGATGCTGCGTTCACTTTCTCTAAGTACCAGCTGATCTGGACTGAATTAACTTGAGCTCAATAGAAGTTCAGCTCTAAGTACCATTAATTGGCCATCTTTTTTTAACCTTTAACCCTTAGTCTTCAATATGTAAAGTGCCTTTCAAGTTCAATTATCCCACATGCAAATATTTTTACTTTCCAATTTAGTATACTTTCAATTGCATTTGATATTTGGTTGAGCACATACGTTTTGAGTGAGATTGTTTCTGATGTTGGTTAATAATCATTTATTAATTTTTGTGACTTTACCACCAGTAGACACAACAAGGCTTTATCGTCCGTCCTACATGATTATCTGAGTGTGTGGAATTCAAGATGTTTTCCGTTTTTATATATCAACACGGGCAACAACTAGATAATGGAAAACATATTCTTTTTCCCTCTGATTGCATTTTATGTGAACCATAAAAAGGAAATATTAAGCAGACAACTGAAGGTTTTCAGATTAGGAAAAACCAAAAGATAAAGATAACACATGAGCCTGAATTTCCATGAACAATGCAACGAGGAACCCATAAAACATAGCTGTCTTCTCTCTTTCAAGGTCTCTCACTCGAACCACAATAATGCAGCACCCCTTTTCATCAGGTTTGAACTAAAGATAAGGGTTTGGCTCATCTGTTTTCTCTCTCAACTCTCTTTTTCACCTTCCAAGCAACCCAGCAACACGAGAAATAGCTGTTCATATTTAACTTTCTCTTTATACCGGTCTGTAAGTCATACGGCTTTATATGTGGCATCCACATTTCTTTTGTTTGCATTAAGAACCTTTTATTGTGCATAGTGTTGGGTGTAACACAGTACATTACTTTACACAGTACTTTGAACCTTATCATATATATGTAGTGTATCCATTATCTTCCCCGACTCCTGATTCTCATGTGTGGACCAGCCAACCCTTTCTCTTTTTACTCCAGGCTCCATCTTTCCCCAGGTTCCCCTCTGATTTGGTTTTATGCATGCATACCTCTCTCTCTCTCTCTCTCTCTCTGTGTGTGTGTGTGTGTGTGTATAAGTATGCATGCATATATGCATGTACATTAAGTAGGTGTGGTACATAGTCTACAATATACATGTAGTGGCCAGAAGACTTTATGGAGTCCTCTCTTTTCTCTTCATGTGGGTTCTAGGGATTGAATTTAGATATCAGGTTTGCAGGGAAAATAATCTTCAGTACTTACTCACTCCTGAATTTCAAGTTTTGAAGGTCTTTGATGTAGCTTATATTTGCTTTTTGTACAAGGTGAGAGACAAAAATCTACCATCAGATTTCTACATGTGGGTATTGGGGTTTCACAGTACCACATGTTGACAAAGCTGTCTTTTCTCAAATGTCTGTTTTTATCTGTCTAATTTTGTGCCCCTACTGTTCTTATAACCATGACTAATTACTAGCATGCCTCATCCTCTAGTCTTTTTATTCAGGATTATTTTGACTATTCAGGGTCTTGTCTATGTGAATTCTGTGAATGAAAAATGTTACTAAGTTTTGATGAGGATTGTGTTGTCTCTCTAGTTTACTTTTGGTAATATGACTATTTTACAATACTAATTCTAACAATATATAAGCACAGATCTTTCTTCTAGCATCAATTCATTCACATTTCTTCTATTCTTTCTTTCTTCCTTTCATTCTGTCTGTCTGTCTTTTCCCCACTTAACAGCTTTATTAACTTTCATTTTTTCCTCTCTTTTTTATTGGATACTTTTTAAATTTACATTTCAAATAGGAGTCGCTTTCCTGGTTTACCCCTGGGCAACCCCCTATCCCACCCCCCTCCACCTACTTCTATGAAAGTGTTCCCCCACCCATCCACCCACTTTCTGCCTCCCAACCCTGGCATTCCCCTACACTGGGGTATTGAGCCTTCACAGGACCAAGGACCTCTTCTCCCCTTGATGCCCTATAAGGACATCCTCTGTAAAATATAAGGCTGGACCTATGGGTCACTCCATGTGTACTCTTTGGTTGGTGATTTAGTCCCTGGGAGCTCAGGGGAGGTGGGGTCTAGTTGGTTTGTAGCCGCCCAGCAGCCACATGTATGAATGGGTTTTCTGGAATGGGCTCAAGGTCCTGAAACATAATTTTGATATACTGGAACCGCCAGAAGGGTTTGTAAAAATTAAGACCAACGTGTGGTATGTTTCAGTCAGCCATCTTTCACTCAATACTTTCCCTTACAAGCAAAACCAGGTAGAATAGGTAAGGCAAAACCCCTCCCTCAAATTCGTCAGCAACTTGGCCCAATCAGCAACTTCTCCTTCAGTCTCTGGAGGCAGGACTTCCGGTGTAACTGGAACTTGGAGAGAGGCGTGGCAATTAGCAGGAGGTGGGCAGAGAGGCGTGGTTATCTGTGGCAAGGCGGGGTCTGATGAATCAGCCCTCGGTTGAAGGAGGGTCACATTGGTTGATAATGTTGTTTTTCCTATGAGGTTGAAAATCCCTTCAGCTTCTTTAGTCCTTTCTTTAACTCCTCCATTGAGGAACCCATGCCCACTCCAATGGTTGGCTGCCAGCATCTGCCTCTGTACTTGTCAGGCCCTGGAAGAGCCTCTCAGGAGACAGCAGTATCAGGCTCCTGTCAGCAAGCACTTCTTGGATTTAGTGACTGTGTATGGGATGGATACCCAGGTGGGGCAGTCTCTGGATGGCCTTTCCTTCAGTCTGTACTCCATACTTTGTTTCCATATTTGCTGCCGAGAGAATTTTGTTACCCTTTGTAAGATGGACCGAAGCACCCACACATAGGTCTTCTTTCTTCTTGTGTCTTTCTCAGGTCTTCATGTGGTCTATGAATTGTTTCTTGTGTATTCTGAGCTTCTGGGCTAATGTCCACTTATCAGTGAGTATATACCATGTGTGTTCTTTGTGATTGGGTTACCGCACTCAGGATGATATTTTTTAGTTCCATCCATTTGCCTAAGAATTTCATGAATTCATTGCTTTTAATAGCTGAGTAGTACTCCACTGTGTAAATGTACCACTTTTTCTGTATCCATTCCTCTGTTGAAGGACATCTGGGTTGTTTCCAGCTTCTGGCTATTATAAATAAGGCTGCTATGAGCATAGTGGAGCATGTGCCCTTATTGCATGTTGGAGCATCTTTTGGGTATATGCCCAGGAGTGGTATAGCTGGGTCCTCAGGTAATAGTGTGTCTAATTTCGTGAGGAACCGCCAAACTGATTTCCAGAGTGTTTGTATCAGCTTGCAATTTCACCAACAGTGAAGGAGTATTCCTCTTTCTCCACATCCTTGCTAGCATCTGCTGTCACCTGAGTTTTTGATCTTGCTCATCCTGACTGATGTGAGGTGGAATCTCAGGGTTGTTTTGATTTGCATTCCCAGATGTCTAAAAACCTAAATGCTTCTTGGCCATCCAATATTCCTTAGTTGAAAATTCATTGTTTAGCTCTGTACCCCATTTTTAATAGGGTTATTTGGTTCTCTGGACTCTAATTTCTTGAGTCCTTTATATATGTTGGATATTAGCCTTCTATTGGATGTAGGGTTGGTAAAGATCTTTTCCCAATGTGTTGGTTGCCATTTTGTCCTATCCACAGTGTCCTTATTAACTTTCATAATTACATTACTCAAAAGGACCTATATCATCCAAAGGAATAAGATTTATTGTAAAGCATACATTTATTGGTTTAGTGTCTAGACATGCAGATTAATGTTTTAGACATTTTGTTATGGCTCTTCTTTGGTGGATAAAAGTAAGTGTTTGTTTTGTTTTTAAATCTTGTCTTTTCATTGTATGGGCATTTTACTTCATCCATTAGCTGTATTTCTGGGAATTTGTCTTTGAAGCTATTTATATAAGATTGTTTTATTTTTTAATGTCTTTCTTATTATGAAATATCACGTGCTAACTTTGGTCTGTCTTCGTTTTGAATTGCGATGGACTCCTGATAGATTCTTCTCTTAAGCCAAATGAAGTGATCTTAACCTTGTCTAATTTTTGTTTTAAGCTTATTTTGTCTAAATTTCCAAGTCAACTAAAATTGCAAAATATGAATAAAAGAAAAGTATACCGGAGAGGTTAATGAGTAAAAATTAAGATAGATAGAAAATGATTAACTTAATATTTTAAAATTTTACATTGATAATAAATCAAACTATTTTGTGAAAAAAATGGAAGTATATGATATTAACAAAGTTTACATTAAGGATAGTATAAACATGTATTTAATAGGATTATAAATTTTATAATTATGAAAAGTGACTGAAAGTCCTTTCAAGGTAATATTTTACATCATAATAATGTTTAACTCGATTATCTACAAATTATCAGTGACATCAGAAATTTAGAACTTAAATTATTTTAAATACTAAAATGAAAAGTCACATACAATTAAATTAAAATAAAGAGGGACTTCTATATGATTTTTGGGTCATTTCATATTTAATGCTAAATTTCAAATGAATATTTATTAGTTTTATAGCTAATGATTATTAATTTTATAACTAATTTTCATAAAACTTGTAGTAGCAAGGAACATATTATTAAGCAATTAGCAAAATAAAGTTTTATTGGAGTATCTCAAACAGTACCACTGGTTCTAAGAGCATTCTTTCAACAAAATCTCTAATGAAAATTTTGTTTGAGTTTGAAGAGAATGAAAGCTTCATATACCCTAAATAAAATATACATGCTGAACAAACAAAAGTTTCTTTCTCATCCTGCATCTGTGTACTATTTAAAATGCTCTCAATAACAACAGCACTTGTAGATTTATTATATACGAAGAACACTCAAGCAAATTAATTGAATTGATTACTTTCATGAATTCAACTTCAAAAATTTAAGAGTTGTATCAATATGAAATATTTTTTAAACAAATTATTTAATTTTATGTGTTGAACATTTTACCTGTGTGTATGTTTGTGTACCACATGTGTGTCTGGTGCCTGTGAAAGCCAGAAAAGGTCATCAGACCTCCTGGAACTAGAGATAAAAATTCTTGTAAATCATCAGGTGCGATGTTGGGAATGCAACTTGGGTCCTCCAGAGAAGCAGCCACTGCTCATTCCATCCAATCTGTCTCTCCAACCCCAAGAACTAAGTTTTAATATACACAGTATTATAATCATAAAAATATGACTGAAATACTTAGAAGTCACATTTCTCAAAATCACCCTTTATCCATTTGTCAATA
>JADRCD010198369.1:3708-25018 GCA_019843815.1 Montemys delectorum | reverse complement strand
ACACACACACACACACACAGACACACACGGACACACAGACACACAGACACACAGACAGAGACATAAAATGACAACCTGAGTAAAACATCACTAAGAGCCCAGAGCATCGTGAACCACTACGTCACATATTGCACCTTTAAATAATCCTTCTTACCAAAGACAGAAATGAGAGAAAGGAGGAGACGGGGTGAGAAGGGGTACACACCACGGTATGTTGGTTCCTCTGTTCCTCCCCACCCCACCTACAGAGAGTCTCATGGTGATAGTTTACATGTCTATTCTCACCCAGCCAATGGGATGAAAATCTCACCAACAGAAGTCTTTGGCGAAAACTGGGAAGGGAAAAAAAGAAAGGAAAGGGAACGTGGAGCACAAATGTGTGTCAAGGGTGGGCCGCAGAGAAAGCCTCCTCTAATCGAATGGGAACAGGAATGTTACTGAGGAGACGAACCTCTGATACTAAGCTACTGCTTAAATATTCCGTATATTCCAATTCTGAGATTCAATATAAAAATAGAGATATCTACTGAGTTTTGCCTGTGGAAGCATAATTCAGAAAAGGCACATGTTCAAATAGAAACCCACGCAGAAGAGGTGCCGTGTGCCCCTCGCTGTGTGAGAAACACCCACAGTCATGCATTTCCATCAGCTAGATTCCAAGATACAGTAGATAAAAATAGACCTCTGATACTTAAAATATATTCAACCCAACATAATCCTGGCTTAGCATGTGAATCATATAAAAGTCTTTAAAAAAAAAAAGAGAGAGAGAGAGGTAGGGGAGGAAGGGGGGGGAGAAAGAGAGGAGAACAAACCTGTTTGGAAAACAAAAACATAGCTCACTTTTCCTGGTTTTCCACAATTCTCAAAGAAAAAAACAAAAAGTGAACCCATCCCATTGGTAAGCAGGAATGCGGCTGATTTACACACCACCTGCCCACAGCCCCTGACAGCCCCACTGTCTATCTGCCCTGTTTTGCACGCACAGCCCCATGCCCTCCAAGTAGTTCTAACAGAACAGAACGAAGAACTGAGAAATGAGACATATAAAACATGTCCCCGTCAGGGCATTCTCCTTCACTGTGGGTGTGACGGTCCGGTTAGCTTCAGAGAGGGTTTGCTTTGGAACTAGGCGATGTAACCATTAGTCTTTCCAAACATGCTCACTGGCTCGAGGTTTTCATAGATTGTCATTGCGGTTGTGTTCTGATAGATGAGATCAACTTTTGAGTCTTTCTGGGCTCTGATAATATCCAAAACACACTGATTGAGGAAAACATACTGGTCCTAGTCGAAAAGAAAATGAGAGAGAAGAATAAGCACCAGCCCCAGGAATGAGAAGAAGAGATGATTTTTTAGCAAATAATCACCATGATATCATCCCCCAAGCCCCATCTATCCAGCAGCAAACACGTCCAAATAAACACATCCGTGACCTAAGGACATCCTAATGAAATTCAAAACCACATAACACAGCTCTCTTTATCAGTGATGCTTAACCAGAGAGGGCATCCTCACTTTTCCTGATCAAGGAAACATCGGAACCCTGGAGAGGGTGAGATGAAGATGCAGAGGAAATAAAACATAGATCACGGTGGGACAGTGAAAGTTATGGAATCTGTGTGGAATGAGAGTCTCTAAAGAGGAGAAGGGTTAAAGGATAGCAGGTGGACCTGAGTGGGGACTACTCTTTGGGGAAGTGTGATGACTAAACTTAATTGCAGCTGGATAAAATTGGGATAAAACTGAGAATCACCTAGGAGATGCTCCTCTGGGTGAGGAGGTCATTAAAGACGAGGGTCACCTGATAAGGGGCGACACACCCTGAATGTGGGGCTGAGGTTTGCAGCAAGTGAGAAGTGAAGGGGGTTGAGTACCAACAGTCATCTCTCTCCTGCCTTACTGCAGGCAGAATGTGACCAGTGTCATCCTGCTACTGCCACAGTTAGTTATGCCACACTGGCATACCGGGACGGACTGTACCCCTAAACCATGAGGCGAAATAAACTTCCACACAGCAATTGTTTTTTTCAAAACAAAGTATCAGTGTATTAGAATCTGCAGGTCGCTGTTAAATAGAGGAAGCATGTGCTGATGCAGAAAGTAAAAGTCTAGGTGCCATAAAAGGAAACCTCATAAACAAGTGCATCCAATTCTTTCAAACTAGTCCACAGATGTACGCATGCACATATTCAAAGAGTGCTATTGCGCCACCTGCTGAGCCAGTTCCATCTCTTGCTTCTGTGACCAAACCTGACAAGGAGGAACTTCTTTTGACTCACAGCAAAAGAAATACAGCTCACCATGGCTGAAATGGGATGGTGACAGGAGCCTCGGGCAGCTGGTCACACTGCATCCACAGAGAGGAAGCGGATGGCAAACCGGAAGTGGAACCCAGGTATGAAACCTTAAGGCCAACCCGGTAGTGATTGACTTCCTCCAGCAAGGCTCTGTTTCCTGAAGGTTCCAGGACCTTTCAAAGGAACGCCACTGTTTGCTGGCCAAATATTCAAACACATCAGCCTGGGGAGGGTGGGGGATCCAAACTACTACACAAGCTAAAGGTAACTAAGGCCTTCCTCTAGGTCCTAGAGTCCAGGGAGTAGGGTTAAAGAAATAAAAGGGGGAAAAATAGATTCTGTGCAGTCCTAGAGTGCTAATTTTAATACATTATTTTTTAAATATGAAAAAGTGATCAGGAGGTTGGAGAGGTGGATCAGTGGTTAAAGCATTTGCCACAGAGCAGCAGGTCTAAACAGATCAACAAACCATGGAAATGCTGAGTGGGTGTGGCCTCAGAAGAGGGCGTAACCTCAGATCAAGACAACTAGATAGACCAGCCATATTTTCAAGCTCTGTGTTTGATTGTGATAACCAGCATCACTGCATAAAGTGAGAAAGCAATGTGTGTGTGTGTGTGTGTGTGTGTGTGTCTCTCTCTCTCTCTCTCTCTCTCTCTCTCTCTTTCTCTCTCTCTCTCTCACACACACACACACACAGAGATAAAGGGAAGAACCTGCAGACAGATAATGAGATTTGTGTTCTTCTCGCTCTATAAAACTGTAGCAGAAAAATTAAAATCTAACACAGAAGCAAAATTTCACTCTTTCTCCCACAATCACGCATCTCACCCAAAAGCACACAATGTACCCAGACCTCTAACATACCATGCTAGACTCAGACACAGCACATAGTCATAAGTTTCTAAATTGGTACAGAGTAGCAGCCTGAGGCAAGATGAATATTCTGCTCTCATCTTGGTCTGGGAATATCCATCCCTGGAAGCCACTTCCTGACACTCTAATAAGAACATGCCTCAGATTCAAAGCTTACAAGGGACACTTCAGATGGGGCAAATCCAACAGCTTTACACACATTACAGTACATACTGAGCACACATTTTCTGCTCAGTCATCCTGAGTAGCTCCGAAAACCCCACTGTCCTTTAATATCTGTAAGGCTGGGTCCGCATAAGTTGCTGCATTTCTGCTTCAGTGACAATGTGCTACTTCTTATCCCTAAAGTTTGACACGTGTTCTGTTAGCTCAAAGACAGTCAGATCTCAGAAACAAAGACCAAACCACCTATAAGTTTTTTTAAAAAACAATAAATTCATTAAATTTAAAACTTAATTTTATAAATTTAAAATCTAGAAACCAAACCAAGAGACTTAAAAAGGGTTAATCTGAGGGCTGAAGAGACAGCTCAGCTTTTAAGATCACTGCTGAGGCCTTACAGAGAACCTGGGTGTGATCCCCACTCCCTGCATGGTGGCTCGCAACTACTTCTAACTCCATTTCCAGGGGACTCGACGTCTCCTTCTGGCCTCTGTGGGCACCGAATGTGTGTAATACAAACATGCAGGCAAAACATCCATATGCACAAAATAAAAAATAAATAATCTCTTTATTTTAAAGAAGACTGCAGTAAGATAAAGACTCCTGACTCTATCTGCATGTGTGATTCTACTGGTACTAGTGCATCAAGGTAATTTAATCACAACTGAAATTCACACTCAAGAGCAAGAAAGCTCTAGAAGAGCCCAGCATGTGATTCCGTGTGGCCTTTTACATACAGATAGGAAGGGCAAAGTGTCAAACACAGATCTGGCCTCACCTCTGTCTGCACCATCAGAGGCCTGTGCATCCGAAGATCATAGACGATCCCATACACATCCACAGTGTTCTCATTCTCTATCTGATAGATCAGGCGGTCGATAGCGATGAAAGTGCCTGTCCTTCCAACCCCAGCACTAGAAGACAGAGGAATGAGCACATCAACATCAGTTGCCTCTCCACAGATCTCTCAGTCCCCCATTGGTTCCCACATCTTCATTATCACTGAGGTGAACACATTGTTCCTCAAGTGCAGCTTCAGGAGAGTCGGGGCACTCACCTGAGTTAAAAGTCACAGACTAAACGTCTTGTTAACCTTCTCACACCCCATGCCAATTAAAGGGTCCTGTAGCCTAAGACACAAAGTTGCATCTTTTTATGAGGACTCTGCTCTAATTAATTCTTTTGCCTTTGATGTTAAATTCTTCCTGTTCTATCGCAGGCATGGGCACACCCTTCCTGTAAATGACCAGATGGCAAATACCTTCAGCTGAGCACATTATACCACTGCAATATAAAAGCAATGCAAATGAGCAAGCCAGTGGGTGTGGCTGGGTTCCAGTGAGGTTTTATATATAAAAACAAGCAGACCCTGTCTGACTCATGGGCTATATACCTTGCCAACCCCTTTCTGCAGTCTCTGGGACTAAGGCCACAGTCCCCTCTTGAATTTCCAACTGCCTATTGCATCCCCTCTTGGGCATTGCTTTGGTGGGGTGGGGGGTGTTCATAAATATATACATTTTGAGTTGTCGCACATGCATACGCTGCCAACTGTGCATACCTGCAATGCACCAGGATTGGTGACTCAGGGGGAATCTGCTTCATGTAATCCCGGACCAGGTACCGAAAGTTAATGAGCAGGTCAGTGGTGTCAGGAACCCCATGGTCAGGCCAGGAGGTGAAATGGAACTGCCGCAGAGGATGACTCTCACTATTCTGCATCTGGAGGCCGACAAAATGGGTTAGAGATCGTGAGAGTCAGGACACCTGACAAACTCACAACAGTGAGTGAGATCAAGCAGGCCTGAGAACTGTAATACTGCACATAAAGGAAAGCAGGCAGCCAGGCAGGGTCACTCCCCAGAAATTCCAAGCACAGCACATTTGATCCCCATCACCAAATCCTCACAATGTTCCCAAGAAGGAAGGGCTTCATCTCCCCTACTAAAGATGGGCAGCAGAAGGTCAGAGGAAATGGGAATGAACACTCGATATTCACCCTATGTGGAGACAACACACCCAGTTCAATTTTGAGTTTAGATCACCTCTGTTCTCAGCTACCAGCCAGGAACAACCCCACAGCCACACACCTGCTCCTCTTGGGGACTTCATTCTACAGCCCCATTCTACAGCCCACCTGGAAACGCCACTTCCCTTAAAGCCCAAAATCATTCCCTAAGTATGGGCAGGAGGTCTACCCCTGTTGGACAAGAAGCACCGGGAGAGTCCTGTGCTCTCTAGATAGTATATGGTACTATCACACAACTAGCAAACACCAAGCAATGATTTAGAACTATAGTGGTCTAAAAAAGGAACACATATTCATACACAGAGAGAGAAATACACTACATACACACCACAAATACACACACTCACACACTCACACACTCACACACACACACACACACACACACACACCACATGATGCACACATATACACATACAAGTTCAGTCTGCTACTTTAACATCTGGCAGGCAGGAGACAGTAGGCACTGTTATAACAAACTAGTCAATTACACAGTTTATATTCTACCTTAGACCAAGCATGTTCCTGCAATTACCAAAACTCTGTCCTCTGGGGCTAGTCCTGAGCCTGCCTGTCCTTGATTCAACTATATTCATTTGTCTGTACCTGACCTTACCATATGTCCCCTCAGCAGGTCAATGGGCATCTCCATGACTGAAGCTAATTTTTGAGCTATTTTCATCATAAAAGCAATAAACTTACACTATTCAAAGTTTGAGAAATAGGAGAGAGGATACTGAGAAGCTTCATTACAGATAACTAACATCATAAATATTGTCAAAAGGATTTACTGAGAGAAGAAATCAGCTGTGAGGAGTAGGGAAGAGAGGAAGAGACATAAAGAAACCGTGGAAAGTAGAACTTTTCAGAAGCAGTTCTGCAGAGGGCAAGGAGCAGGAGGTCAGGGGACAGGAAGCAGGGAGGCAGGGGGCAGAGGAGCATAGGTGGGGGATGGGGGGGGCAGAGAGTGGAGGAGCCAAAGAGCAGAGGAACAGGGGGAAGGGAGCAAGAGGGCAGGGGTCAGGGAGCAGAGGAGCATAGGTGGGGGGTTGGGGAGCAGAGAGTGGAGGAGCCAAAGAGGAACAGGGGGAAGGAAGCAAGAGGGCAGGGGTCAGGGAGCAGAGGAGCATAGAGCAGGAGGCAGAGAGCAGAGAAGCCAAAGAGCAGAGGAGCAAGAGGGCAGGGGGCAAGGGAACAGGGGACCAAGGGACAGGGGACAGGGAGGCAAGAACAAGGGGCAGGAGGCAGAGGCTAAGGGTGATAGTCAAAAGAAATGGAGCTCTATCTGCAACGTTCTCATTCTATAAAAGGGAAATGTATGCATATACTTCACACAATTATAAAGCACTATTTTAGAAAATGCCATGTGGAAGCCTATATATAAGCCTAAAATTGGAAAAGGCTTTGGTAGGAATCATGAAATCTCTAGAATCTGTAGAGTTTCATTAATACAAACACAATGAGAGCCATAGCATTTTCTTTATTTCGCCAACTCTATGCACAAAGGTGAACTCCAAGCAGAAGCAGCTGGGGATAGTAGACACGCCAGTCCATTTAAATGGGCAAAGCCTGCAGAAATAAACCTGACATATTTCAAATGTTCCGCACTGACTGTGACCTTGCTTATATAAGTGGTCACGTCAGTGTGTGCTACACAGCCCCAAAGGAGGACCTGAAATACTCCTGAGATCAGAGTCTTTGACACAGTAACTAGTAAGAATTAGTATCTCATGTACTATGTCTCACTGTATCTTCATCTTATAAACTAGAACCCATGCTCATAAGACTCATTCAGAAAGGACACAGAAGTCCCTTCAAGAGCATGTAGGTATAGGCTTTGTGATTCTGAAAAATAAAATAAAAGAAGCAAAAATACTTTTCTCATGCATCAAATATTAGTTATTCTCAATATTAATACCCATTGATTTTCTCAGATCAATCTTAACTTACATTTTTCACCACAAAGTCTCTGATGGTCCATTCCGGAAGAACAACTTCTGATGTCATTGCCACAGTTATGTCCCCATAGTCCTGAGCCTGCTTAGAAGGCCAGTACTCCTCACATTTGGTCTAGAACACAAGGTTTGGTTGTATGAAAAGTCAGGGATCACACACCCACCATCATCAAAATCTCGCAAGGCAAAACAAGTCATGAAACTGTCATGGAGGACTGCTCAGTCCCTTATCGGGATCTGTTTGACCCAAACACAGAGATACACACATGTACTAACAACTCAAAATAACATAAGTGGGTCTTTAAGAGAAATGATTCGGGTCTGTGAGGTTGTTCAGCAGGTAAGTCACTTGCTGTGTAAACCTACAGACCTGAGTCCAGTACTCACATCCCATTTCCAGAAACATCAACATGGACCATGTATTTGATCATTTATTTCCTGTGGCATATGCACTCTCGCACACACATATACACATCATACACACAATATAATAATAATAGATTTTAAGGAATGATGTCCGACAGGATACAGTCACCCCCTGGGACAGCAGCACTCAGAGAGAACACCTGGCCACCAGCAGCCACTCCATCGAGCTGTCAGAACCCTTCTCAATCAACAAGGAGCCCTGAGACAGAAACATCCCGCAGATGACTCTGGTGGACAAGGAGGTGTGGGACTCACTGACTTAGGGACTCAAATGGGGAATCTGCACTCAGAGTGGGGGAGGTGCGGAGGGAGAGAGGGGGAAAGAGAATGAATACCTTATTCTAGACATGGGAGTTCATCCCAAAACTCTCATTATTTAGGAAGCTGAAGCAGGAGAACAAGTTCAACCTAGGCTAAAAGTGAAGTTCTGTCTAAAAAACAAACAAACAAACAAACAAACAAAACAAAACAAACAACAACAAAACATAAACCACTAGTACCTGGGGTATTGCTCAGCGGCAAAGCACGGCACGCTGAGACGTGTAGCATGCACTCAGCCAAGGCCCTACGTCCAACCCCGAACGCTAACTATAGTAGTAATTAATAACTCTCTATAAAGTAACAGTAATTCTCATTCTTCAGGAACACACTTTCAATTTGGCATGTGTTTTTCAACTCATCTCTATTTAAGGAAATATGAGATTTTTATTCCCAGTACAGATCCTCCTTTCTGTGACAGAAATGGCAGGTTGGTTCCAGGCCACACAGGAAGAGAGGGGGCTGCTGGGACCCACCTGGAGATGAGTCTGAAAATCAGGGATTTAGGAGTTGGTTGCTTAGAGACTGCACAGAGAGGCTTTACAGGCACAGAGCTGATGACGGCAGAGCCACGTAGTCTCTGGTACCTCACCTAGGCCTGCAGTGTCCACTGCACTGAGCCGGTTCCATCCACTCACTAACTCCAGCAGCACAGGCTCAATGACAGACATTCATATGACCCCACAATGAAGATTTTTTTAAAATCTTCTTTCTAGAAGCTAAGAATGCAGAACATTTTCTAAGGATGAAAGTGTTAACGTTTGGGAAGAGTGCTTTTTGAAAGACAGGTGGATTTCAAGATATCCTCTACCACAATAAAAATTAATTTATGAATTTTCAAAAGACACTTACCCTTCCCTGCTCCACGCATTTGGTCAACATAACAATGGCATATACGTTTTTCTCCCAAACCATACGCCAAAAATCTTTCAAAGTGTTGGGTAAAGGTCCTTGTGTGGCGATGAAATCTTTCTTGGAATGGTAGCCCTAGAAATAGAAAGCTTAGTCATCATCAGAGGTACAGACAGACAGGCAGACACGCTCTTATTCAGAGGACCCCAGGCCATAAGAGAGAGCAGCTACCCACTTACAGGCATATAGTTGGCATTGATGTAGTCGTCCGTCGAATGGGTCTGGACTGAAAGTTTGACTCGAGAAATATCATCTGTAGCATTAAAAGAAAGAAAAGATTCTCATTCTATGCCATGCTTCAGGAAAGTTGCAAGCAGGAAAATTTTAGAAGTACAAACTGGCAGCCCACGGCTGCCACGCAGCTTCACATCTTACATTCGTGATCTCATTTGATCCCCGTGGACAGGTTGTAACGGTGGCACAGAGAAGATGTATGACAGCCTTTGGAGAACTAAGATTGGAACCTAGGCAGCCTGACAGCCAGGCCTACATTCTTACCTCCTCAGACTAAAGAAGCCCTCATTCCAGCAGCCTTGAGCATCTGCTCTGAGCCGGACAGATGCTAAGCAACCATACCCACACCTCAAAACCATCCCACAAGCTTTCAAGATAAGGAAATCATGAGTTTCAGAGACCAAGTGACAATTCAAGGCCTTCTATCTTGGGGAACAGCAGATAGAATTTGAACTCAGAGCCTATTCTACTATGGCAGAGAAGACATCCAAGTTAACCTTTCCACCCCCCCCCCCCCAGCCTTAAAAAAGTTGTTAAAGGGCTGGTGAGATGGCTAAGCCATTTAAGATGCTTGCTGCTAAAACAGATGGCCTAAATTTGACCCCAAGGCCCACATGATGGAGGGAGAGATTGTTCTCTGACCTCCACACATATGCCATGGCACAACCACACCCATTCATACAAACAATCAATAAATTAAAGATGGATGGATGGATGGATAGATAGATCAGTGTTTGATAGAAAGATGGATGAATTGATGAATGGCTTGATGACAGATAAAGTTCTAAATTTGGAGTTGTAGAGAAAGCTCCATCAATAAAGTGCTTGCCATACAAACCATGTGGACCCGGGTTCAAACCCTAGAGCCCACAGTGCACCTCTATAATCCCTGCCCTGGAGAGGGAGGGACAGGAGGTTCCTTGGGGCTCGAGGGCCAGCTAATCTACCTGACTCAGCAAGATACAGGTCTCAAAAATGAATGAGTGGGAAGGTGGGCAAGATCTGGAGGGAGATGAGGGAGAGAAAAATGGGATCGAAATGTATTGTATAAAGAATTATTTTCAATAAAACATAAGGTAGAGCAATTGAGGAAGACAACCCAGTGTCAATCTAAACTGAATGCATAAACTACTATACATGGAGGGATCTTAAATACAAAGTTCTCTGAACGTCATTCTCATTTAGAGAGCTTACGCACAAACACGCTCAACTCCAGAGGTGAAAATAACTGAAAAAATTCCAAATGTCAAGATAAGTCATGGGTAGTAACAGTGAGGACAGCTCCCAGTCCCCATCTGAATCCACTCCCTACCTTCCCTGGGACACAGCAGCACAGCAATAGTAAGAGTAAAGCCAGTGGTGATGTGGGCCTCAAGTGAAAGTCCTGTTACTAGAAACAACACCCAAACATCAAATTCCCAGCCCTCGATCGATCAAAATCAGCTCTCCAAGAGCAGGCCAAACATCTGAGTTAGTCTCAGAAGGTCAGGGGCTTGACAGCTACCCCAGCATGGTTTCAAAAATCACTCTCTGATCAAGGACAAGACCCATTGACTAGTATAAGGGAAGAAACAGAAAAAGAACCCATAACCTAAAAAAAAAAAACTGAGTTT
The DNA here is from genome assembly GCA_019843815.1 of Montemys delectorum. Taxonomy (NCBI): domain Eukaryota; kingdom Metazoa; phylum Chordata; class Mammalia; order Rodentia; family Muridae; genus Montemys; species Montemys delectorum. The sequence continues at coordinate 14,196 of JADRCD010198369.1, read as the reverse complement.
AAATACAAATGAATAGAAAAGCATGCCTTCAAATTAAAAAAAAAAAAAACAGTTATTAAACAGCTTGGTGTAGAAGTTACCCACAAAACCCAGCATCCTCATGACAAGCAGAGTGTGGCTAAGACCCATTGGCACTGCTCTCCGTGTCCTAATTACTGTGCCAACAGACCTCCACAGCAGAGAATTCATATCACTGGCTGTCCTCTATACTTCAGTTTGCTGTCACCTTGTTGGATAAGTGCTACTCTGGTTTCATTCCATTTGCTATGACAAACACCTTGACTCAAAGCAGCAGGGAGAGGGAAAGGTTTTATGTAGCTTAGAATTCCAGATCACGCCATCGTGAGAAAGACAAGGTGGGAGCTTAAAGCATCATGTCTACGCTCAGGCAGAAAGAGCAAACACATGGACCCTCGCTTGCCTGCTCTCTCAGCAAGTGTTCTCTCTTAGACCGTTCAGAACCCCCTGCCTACAGAATGATATTGCCTACAGAATCATTAGGTCTTCCCCTATTAATTAAAAATCAAAATAAGGCCCCGAAGATGTCATGGGCCAATCTGATCTCGATAATTCCAAAGACTCCCTTCCCAAGGGATTCTAGACTGAACAAGTTGACAGTCAAAACCAAGCAGCCACCTACAAACACTAGCAACTTCCCAAAGCAGGAAAGGACATCAGTGTGACTGCCAGTTAGCTTTAGAACACACCCAGCAAGGAGAGAGTGTGACAAGAGACCTACCTGTTCCTCCTGCTGCCCCTTTCATCTAGAACAATCCAAACTAGCGTAAGAAAGTAACCCTGAACAGGTCATCTAGCACAGTGCCTCGTTTTCTTTGCATACAGGATGAATATCCTACCACCTACTCTACAAGCCGAGGATGTCAGATTAAATTAAATAATGTACTATCCCTTCACAGAGAACTCAGCTCATACGAGGTTAACGGCTGTGAGAATATCTGGTGCTGAATGGTGGTGGAGATACCGGATGGGAATCACGGATTCCCATCTCTCTGCTGTTCACAATGCGATGGCCAGGGACAAGGGAAGATGAAAGGAAGAGAACCACTCACAGGGCAGGACATTGTTGTATCGGTTCTTCCCTCTGTTTTCGGCTATTTCAGCTGTATATTTGGGTAAACTTATTCCAATCAGCTTCAGATCCTGGAAGAAAAGAATGAGTTGTATATTTAATCGGAACATAGAGTGTGGTCAAACAAAATAGGAATTCAGAGGCAGAACATGTTAACTACTGCAAACAAGAAAAAGAGGCGCTGAGCATCTAACCTCTAGAATCTCTGAGTGGGTTCTTATAGGATATGGCCATGGCAGAGGCAATCAAGGTGCCGTCACACTGGAAGAGGGTGGGTCCTTAAACCTAACGTGGGTAATGTCATTATAATATGGGTACAAAGACACAGACACACAAGAGGAAACGCCTCATGGTGGTGATGGTGCAGACGGAAGCCATGCTTCCCCCAAACCAAAGGACAACTGGGCTTTCCAGGAGCTGGGGGATGCGTGGAAGGATCTCCCCTAGAGGCGAAGGGGGAGCAGGTCCTGCTGATACTGTGGTCTGGAACCTCTTGCCTCTAGAACAGGGAGACAATAAATTCGTTGTCTTCAGCTACTCACTTCATGGCACTTAGCTAGGGCAGCACCTGAGACAAGAGCAGAGGGTACTGCAAAAGGGAAAGGATGATTCTTGCCTTCTAGGGGCTGGAAACCTAGAGGAGAGGTGTGGTCAGGAGTCCTGAGCCTGGCAAGACAGGTGAGGTGCACAGGCACAGATGGAACCAGGCAGTATAAGGAGAGACCTGACACAGCCAGAGACCGAGTCCTCCCATGGGATCTGAGGAACCCGGGAGGAGGCAGTGCCGGAATGAGATGGATCGTGATGGAGCTGTGGGCAGGCCTGTAGGAGCGCTAAAGCAGACAGCAGCGGGCACGTCACACAGGGACAAGCATGCATGCACCTTCAGCGATACAACAGTTCTCTGGGCTAGTCTGAGGTAGTGGAGTCTAGGAGACAAGAGACTGACAAACTACTAACGCAGGGTTCTAGTGATCCTCCCAAGTCATCTCTGACCACAGAGCTGTCCAGCCCCAGACCTCTAAATGGCCCATCTGGCTTCTTTGCTGCTCATATAACTTATTAGGGACTAGTTAAGCATCCCCTAGCTTCAACCAACCATTTCTGTCTCTCTCTGGATAATCTTCAGGTGTCCACAAGATTAAACCCAAACTCCACCAGAAGTAAAGATCCCTGGGAGCATCCTAGCTGACAGCAGTGTGCCCCAGAGGGTCAGACACAACCTTCTCTCCCCTCTAGGCTGCCTCGTACCCAAAGCTTCACCATAAGACAGACCGGCAGAAAACGCAGTTAACAACCACATACCTCATATTCCTCTGCAAACCCACAGTTAGAGTCAGCTTGCTGTTTCTTAAAGTAGGCCTCAAAATTCTCCACTCGGATTAACTTGGATCTAGGAAAACAAAAAACAATTGTTGGGTTTTTGTTTGTTTGCTTGCTTATTTCTCATTCAAAACAGAAAAAAAAGGAAGCTTTAAAAATGAAGCTACTCACTTTTTAGGTCTTCATCATAGAAAAGAAAAAGAAAAAAAAAAGGAACAAATTAGAAAGATGTGCTCATTTTGGAAGCAAGCATCAACTCAAAAGGACAAAGCCAACCATAGTGAGGGGTGTGGGCTAGAGATTAATATAATGTTATTTTAAAAACACCTACGTGTAAGTCGGAAAAGTGGCCCTGTTCTATAATTGACCATATATGTTGTGACGACAACCCGCTCATGTTTTAAAACTGACAATTATTATCTATTGGATGCTGTGGAGACAGCTCAGTAAGCCAGAGCACTTACTGCTCCAGCTCAACGATTTGAGTTCCAATCCTGAGCACCCACATATAAGAACTCGGTGGCCACATGCACCGGTAATCCAGTGCTCAGGCAGGACAGAGACAGGAAGATGACTGAGGCCTACTGGCGGCCAGCACTGCTCTGAATTTATCAGGAACCCTGTCTCACGTGAACAAAGCAGTCATAGATAAAGAGTACGATACACAACATCCTCTCTGACCTCCCAGCACACATGGGGATGCATGTGTGTGCACATGTACACTGCACACACACACACAGACACACAGACACACACACACAGAGAGAACCCTATTTATTAGTAAAACTGAACAACATAGGGTGGGGAACTAAAATAAGGGAGTTCCAGGTGAACTTGGTAAAACAAAGACTCCTTGCAGAAAACAGCAAGAACTTCTATATGTCTGTGGCCAATCTGTCAATCAGGGGAAATGACAGCTATTTCTATCAAAAAAAAAAAAAATGCTATAGATAGTTACTGAACAGACTGGGGGACTGAGAATCTTAAAATAAGTTTGTAACTCAGAGACTTACTTAATTTGAGAAAAGGACACTTCATTATTCTTGGCATCTGTCCTATTTTGAAAGAAAAAAAAAGGCCCATTAGACAAAGAACTTCATCCTGCTCTGCTGCCTTCCTCACACTCGCAGACACCTTTCTTCACAGCCTGTGGTTCAGGCAGGACACTACAGCCTGCTCCCTAGCACCCAGCCCAACACACAGCCGCTCACTAGCACTTAGTCTAACAGGCCAAGCAGGAAATGCAAACTACAAATCTGTAAACTTACTCTTTTATTATTGAGAAGAATCAAATTCTACTCAAGCATCTTTTTGGAGTGTGTGTGTGTGTGTGTGTGTGTGTGTGTGTGTACATCCCCTTACTGTAAAAACAAGACTTCTATTTCCATGTTCTGCTTTTGAGGAAGCCATTGTGTAAATTAATGCACAGAAGTGAGGGCAGTCCAGAAGGGCATCAGATCCAATACCAATACTGTGAGCACTGCTGTGTTGGCTCGGCTCCACCTGGAACTGAAACACACCCCAACTGGGCAGCAAGTCCCAAAATGGAAAGAAAGCATGTCCACTGACCCAGGCACTATCCAGCTTGAAATTTAGCCTAAGAAACTAATGAATAAGGCAGCGTAGCCATTAATGTGTCTAACAGGACTTGGCTGGGGGTAAGCTTTATAATCACATGAACATGGAAAGAGCAAATTTGCTGTAGTTGTGGGTTCCCCGTTTTCTTTGCTCTCCTTGTGGGGTTTTTTTTTTTTTTTTTTTTTTTTTTTGCCACCCTGGGTTTGGGTTTGGGTGCTGGTGCTTTGCTTGTTGTTGGTTTGAGACAGGTCCAGCTACGACTAACTCTGCTTTCTACTGGGGCCTGGCTCCCTGTGCTGCTGTCCTGCCCTAAGGACTTGACTACTCATATTCCAGCTTTCTGCTCTAGGTTCTGATTCGTTTTTTTAGCAAAGTAAAAAAGATTTAATTGATATGAAGAGAAAGTATCTGATTTACGGGGGGGGGGGGGGGGGGGGGAAGGTAAAACAACTACTGTTTTCTTGTTAAAAACAGGTTTAGGTGGCACATGCCTATAATTCCAGCACTTGGTAGATAGAAGCAGATGGGTCAGTAATTCAGGGTCATCCTCTGCTACATTTGAGATAGCCAGGGATACACAAGACTCTGTCTTCAAAACAAAAACAAAAACAAAAACAAAAACAAAAATGAAAAAAAAAATAGGGGGAGGATATCAAAAAAGCCCAATCCCAGGTGTAAATTTCCAACTAGAAGCACCTGGCAGTGAGGGAATTCCAACTGACACACGGACTTCCCAGAGTCAGGCGAGAGGAATGCAGAAAGTGCAGAGAGTTAAGTTCAGTTCCTCTTTTGGCGTCTGCATTCCCTAAAAGGGCTTTTAAGGCCTGCCCGTTAGGGCCTCAGGGAGATGATGAATCTGAGTACACAGAGCACTATTCTCACTAGTTAACGACACTGCAGGGTGGTCGCACAAGGAGACTGATGACTAACGTCATGGAGTGAGACATTTGCCACTGGTCTCAGCTCCTTGAGCTGGGCACTCGTTCCCACACCACAGGGGACAGGTTAGGGCCTCCAGCTGCCAACAAGAATCGACCCTGAGTTCAAACTTGCCCAGTTCTAAAATCACATGGAACTCTTAACACATTCATAGAATCCTGGCTTGAAAGTTGCATCCTGCAAGTCAGTGTAGGTCTGATGCAGCTGGGAGGAGGTCAGAGAAGAAATCAGACTGGCCAGGTGGCGGCACTGCGAGGAACACAGGAGCTCTTTCAACTCATCCCTCTGATTTTACATATAGTTGCCATTCCTTATAATAGAATGTTCCCTTAAACAGTAGCACCTGATGATTAATAAGCAATATCACCTTTTCTTTCTCCAGAAGATGAAGCCTCCCACAGCCGTGATGGCCAGGGCACCAAAGATACATCCGAACACTGCTCCGCAGATGACACCTGGGGAAGATTCCAACAGAGGCATTTCAAAGGGTGTTCATGAAGGGCCCTGTGCTACACCCACAGCCAGCCTGCCCATGCAGGATTCAGGGAGGGAGGGAGTGTGTGCACACCGGGAACAAGTAAACATCTTTGGATGAAAAAGTAGAACAGCTCTCAGGGCTGACTTCTTCTCCCTTAGCCCACCATTAGCAGGGTGGTCCTGAGAACGGCAGAGCCCTGACCTAGGTCTCTGGTCAGCTGCGAATGTAGGGACCAGAGGCAGCTAGATCAGTGGTTTTTCTTGTCACTAAGAGCAGAAGTACCTACACCACCACATCCACCCTTTTTGTGAGCTATGTAACTTAATGAGTAGAAATGCCCTGAATTTCACTTTCAGGTAATCCATTCTATCAGCAGCTCTGAAAAGCAGACTAATAGACCAATCAGCTACCTGTCTCGGTCCTGAAGGAGGAGGGGAATCCTCACCTTGGGTCGCTGAGATTCCCATCTATCTAGCTCTGTGATATTGGGTAGGAGGAACACTTCACAAGGAGTTTAAGGCTAGAACTTCAGGCCTGCATTTAAGCCACTGCGTAACACTGGGCACACCCCATCTCCAGGCCTTGGAAGCTTTATTTCTAAGCAGAGCTTAGACAAGACAATTTCTGTGGCTCCTTCTAATGTGAACATTCAAGGACTCTTAACTGAGTCACACAAGCCCACTAATGACTCTCAGAAAGCAAAGGACTAAGTAATCTGCAGAAGTGTGACCAGTTTAAAGGAGAAGTAAGGATCTGTTCCTTCAAGCACCCCAGAGTGGGGAGCTAGGCTGACCCCAAAGACCAAGGGACATGTCAATTTCTGAAAGACAAAAACCTCCACCCTCCTAGCCACCTGAGACAGGGTCATGGACAGCAGGCTTCTGCAGACACAAGACACTAAATCCACATCAGGACTTTTGTTTTCCTCTACCTGGATCTTGGGGCAAGAACACGGCTTCTGAATACGGACTGAAAGACACATAGCTCTCATCCCCATTGATGAGGCCATCATTTTGAAGGTTGTAGGTAATATTAGTAAAGCCAGCAACACAAGCCCTGTGAGGAGACAAAGGAGAAAATAAGGTGACTGAGGTGTGTCTACCACCATAGTGCACAACCTGAAATTCATGAGGCTCAGCAGCCAACTTCAAGGACCCGGATCTTACCGGTAGGAGCCCAGAGGCTCCAGCCTCCCATTGTAGTAGCCAAGCGTAGTGGATTGGTTCCCCACATCAATTTCATAGTTCAAGACTTCAGACAAGCCCTGAGACTGTCCCTTCTCTTCTATCCTTATGAGGTATGTCACATAAGTATCCGAGGCTCCCTTTTTGAAATCTTCATATGTGTACTTTAAAACATCTGCGGAAGGTTGGCCAGCTAAGAAAAGAGCACAGAAGGTAAATAATGAGTGAGAGCAGAAAGACATGTGTCATAAACTATCTGCATAATGACACAGGAGCTGAGGAACGATGCCAGCAGCCAGTGTCTCTCAAGCAGCTCTAGGAGCAGGTGAGTGCTTAGGACTTGGCTTGCACCAGCTCATCTCACCATCAGGAGTCACTCACGAAAGCTTGCAGCCCCTATTCTCAAGTAAGAAAAAAAAAAGTGCAGAAAGCTAGCAGAAACCTGCCCAAAGCATGCTGCCCACACTGTGACGCTGGGGTCCCAGACCTCTTGACCCAAGATCTTGTGCCCAGCTGCTGCTGCTGAGCAACACGTAACAGCATAGGTCTGTGTTTGAAATTTGTTGAAAGCCAAAGGATAAACTCAAGTATCATTCCTCAGGCACCTTCTACTTTTTTTTTTTTTTTTTTTTTTTTTGGTCAGGGTCTCTTTCTCTCTCTAGCCTGGAACTTCACCAATCCAGCTTTGCTGACTAGCCTGGGAGTCCAGAGATCCTCCTGACTCTGCCTCCCTGGCACCAGGGTTACAAGGGCATATCACAATGCACAGTTCTTTGTTTACCGTAGGCCCTACGGATTACATTCGGGGCCTGTGCAAGGCAAGTCCTTTACCAACCATACCAACTCCCTAGCCCTGGTTTGTGTAAAACCAGGTATTACACTGCTATCTGAGCTGCCCTCAAAGCATTCCCTTTTACTGCCACAGAGTTGCCATCTAATTCCCCCTCCTCTTTCACCCAGAAGATGTCTTGTTGTGTGTGCTTTCAAGAGCACATCATCCTAAATTGACTCGTTATGGGCTATGGTCCTAATCTAGCTTCAGCGTTAGGTAAGTCACTGTGGGACGGGCACTCTGTCTCTCCTGCATCCTCTCTGTAATGTTTCCGCACCACCACAAAGGTGCTGCATAGTCGTGACAGAGACTTCATGACCAGGAGAGCTTAAGGTACTTGCTATCTGATCCTTGAGAGCTCAGGCAAACAGCTGCTCTCCCTGTTGGCACCACAGCACAGGCTGCTCTGGAGAGAGGCATGTACTTATATCACTGACTCGCTTCACACACAGTGGTGGTTTGAATGAGAATGGCCCCATAGGGACATGTATTTGAATATGTGGTCCCCAGTTGGTGGAGCTGTTCAGGAATGATTAGGAGACATGGCTTTGTTGGAGGAGGTGTATCACTGAGAGGTGGACTTTGACGTTTCGTGTGTGAGTGCCAATGTGTGGCCCAACCCCTCTGATTCCTAGTTGTGGATCAAGATGTGAGCTTGCAAATGTTCCTGCCTCTGAGCCTTTGCTCCGCCATCATGGCTGCTAACCCTTTGAAACTGTAAACCTGCTAAACACTTTCTTTTATGAGTTGCTTAGGTCATGGTGTTTTATCACTGCAGTAAGAAAGTCACCAAGATAGTTACATCCCCCGGGGTTAACCCATGTTGGACCCTTCTTACCTTCCCCAGTGGTGAGAATGACAGCATAGGCTTTGATCGGTCCATGGCTGGCCTCAAAACCGCTGAACTTAACCTTTACTGAATTGTGACTGACTGATGTAATATTAGGGGATCCATCTGGAGTAGGTGGGTCTAAAACAATATGAAACAAAACAATCATCCAATTTAAAACCAAAGAAGAAGGAAAACTACCAGGCAAAGAACATGCTCCACTGCCCTCTACAGGATGTGCCTCCACCTGGGAAGACCTGCCCCGTACAGGAAGCTGTATGCGGAGCTCATCCAAAACATATCCCAAAGGAAGAGGCAGGAAGAGAATCAGTACTGTGCAGAGGCCTGGATCCTGAAGAAGGCCGGGTGATAGTGACCCCACAGATACCCCCAACATTCACCATCAGCTCCCCAGATTTTAGTCAGTCAGGAAGGATCTCACATTTCCCACCCTAAGACTGGCAGCAGCAAACTATGGGAGCTTACCTACCACTCCTCTTGAATGCTAAACTTAGGCCCCTTCACATCCTTACCCTCAGCACATACGAAGCACGCGATAAACCCTGGCGGAGACTTTCCCCACCTCTCCTTCCTCCAATACTTCCTGACCCAAATGAAATGCAACTTTGAATTTAACTTGTGCTAAATTTATAAACATCCTCTGCATAAGGAAGGTCCTGATTAAAAAGTGAGAATCACTGAGTAAAATGATGTTTGTGTATGGTTGGATCTGTTCAGTTTATTCCCCACCACCACCACCTGGTTTTGTTTGTTTTCATGTAGCCCAGGCTACCCTGAAGTCCCTATAATCGCCTAGGTGACCTTGAGCTTCTGATCTTCCTGACTCTACCTTCCATGGTTAGGATTACAGGTATGTGCTCCACACACAGTTTATACAGAGCTGGAGACTGAACTCAAGCTTTCATGTATGCTAGGTGGCAAGTGCTTACCAACTGAGCTACAGCCTCCAACCCAGAGATATCTAGTTCTGATGAGCTCCGATGCTCTATGCCAAGTGCTATCCTCAGTCATGAAAGACTCAGCCATGGTTTCTGCTCTTCAGGAGCTTATACACAGAAATGACACCATGGAAAGAGGAGCTACAAAGCAGGAAGGGAAACATTCACTGTTCCTGCTATGTTCTACACAACCAAAGTGATCACAGGGTCACAGGGTCACAGGGTAGGGTGCCACTGTGTACAACACAATTTAAAGACCCCGTATGTCCTGTTTTCCTTACGAATTTATAGTACATAACTTGAGCACCCATATGTATGGTCTTCAATGCAGAATACGCAGCACAACAGTCCTGGAAGGCAAGCGCTGCTTCTCCTTTTCACAGCTGAGACTCTTAGCAAGCTCAATTACGTGACTGGTGAATGGGAGAAACTGAACTCAAACCTGGGTCCACCTTATCTGCTGTGAGCCTCTGTCTATAACATGCCTCCAGCACTTTCCAAGTCAGGTCCCTGCAGTAAGAGACTCCCTTAGGTTAACCACTGATTCCTTAGACACTGTCAGCAATATTCTTATGCCCTTAAGATTACTTATCTAAAAGTCAAAAAACACAAAGGGGATATAACACCACCACCCCACTGCCTGACCTAAAATGCACATTTGGTAAAGACAGGGAAGCAATGGACAGACAAATTAAAACCAATTCTTCCCAAGCAGGGGGCTGAGGGAAGAGAGGAGAGAGAAAATGAATGAATATGAAGGATTGACAGGAAACTGGGAGTCAGGGGATCTCTGCATAGTGTGTGATCTTTTCTTCTGCTAAAGCAACTTGGGCTCTTGTCAACAGATTCCAGGGAAGTGAAGTGAGTCCCTACATACACAATAGTGTTGTTGTGTTTAAGTCTCCTTCCACAAGTGTGGGTAGTCATGTTATATGGCTATCTTTGGAAGAAAAAGAGAATCCTTATCTTGAAGTAATCTATGTGGAATAGTTACAAGTACAAATGGTCAAATCGTGTTTCAGAGTCTTCCTCCCAATAATGGGAAGGTCGGAGGGGATGAAAATGTGCCAAAAAGTGGAGCGGCCAAGAGCCGACAAATGTCCAGCAGACAGCAGCTCATCCTACTGCCCAGAGTTCGGATATAGCTGAACATTTCTACAAAATGCCTTTCTAGATGCAATAAGGAAACCTCCTACTATAAGAGAGAGAAGGGGGAAAGAAAAGAGAGAAAGAGGGGAGGGAAGGGAGGAGAAAATGAAGGGAGAGGGGAGAGGAA
>JADRCD010198368.1:0-10125 GCA_019843815.1 Montemys delectorum | reverse complement strand
TTTTTTTTTTTTTTTTTTTTTTTTTTTTTTTTTTTTTGCTAGACTGTCCCTGGAAGAGTAGCCACCCATAGTCCTAAGTAACAGTTTTCCCAGAGCACTGCAGTTTCTACTAATTGTGTGTCAGTTTCAAAAATTGTCTTCTCTAGACATAGTGAGCAATATGCATTGAGGCTAAAAACTCCCTTTTATGTATAAATTAGGAGATTCAGAGAGGTCAGATTACTGTACTAACTGAGGGATACAAACACCAGAAATATAGCAGCTTTTCAAAAATTGCCAAATTCCATGCTCTATGCTATTGATAGCAGAATATAAATTTAAATGATAATTAGATCTACCATCACATGCAACATTCTAGAAAGAAAGTACATTTCCATCCAGGATCACTTCACTTTATCTAAAGAAGCTGCAGCTAAGACTCATAATGGAGGCATGAAACCATGTTCATAAGCTACACTACAAATGTGCATATATTCTCACATATAACTCAAAAGGATCAAGTAAAATTTCAAAATAAGCATTAGAAAATATTAACACCACTAACTAATATTAAAGAGTAGTAATGATAAATAATAATTTGAAAGCAAATGTGATGAAATATTTATTTCCGGCATTTCTCATTCAACATTGCAAACCATAACTGACTTTGAATCAATAAAATCTGAAGAGTCCAATTTATGACAAGAAGCAACTATTATATCTATTGTTTGCATATAAGTAATAACTGCTCTATGTATAATGAGTATATATAACTGAAGATGCATGAATGTACTATGTACTCATGTGATAAATACAAAAATGTAAATAAGCAAAAAAAAAAAAAAAGTTCCCATAGTATAAAACTGTCTCCACAATATTAAAAGTTCAAGGATAAAAGCTCTTCTGGGATTTATGCAATGTTTTAACTGTAATCCCTTATAAAACCAAAATGAAAAATGAGATCACATACCTCCAATATTACAAGTTATTCATTACCAAAAGCACTCTTGAGATGTCTGACTCCTTTCTGCTTTGTTGTCTTCAGCATAATTCTTTTACTTTGGCTAGTTCCCCTCCCTGACAGCAGCTACCTTCAACAGGTATCCCACAGCTCTGGCATCTTGAATATCTGGAGATTTCTAAGACATCTTCAACTTCACAGCTTCTTGTTCAAATGTATGGGATCTACATGTGATCTGGGATCCTTCTAAGGGTTTGGGTCACTTCTCCATCTCTGTTCCTCTGAGCACTCGAGGCTCTAGTTGACTGCACTCCACTTTTGCTGCTGACCTTGGTTATCCTCCCAAGATACTGGCATATTCAGTTGCCTGGAAACTTACATTGCAACTAGGATTTATCAATGTTCTTTCATGGTCTCCATTCAGGGTGTCAAGCCTCAACTTTTTGCATGATTAATTCAGTCCTGGGCCATCAATTGCAAAGGAGGCTGCACCTTCATCAATGGCTTTCTTGGTCTCTCACAGTGCCATGCATCAGCTGCTTTCTATGATCCCTTCATGCCTTCAAAATGAGCATCACCTGAGTGACTCTTACATACTACAAAGTCCAGCTGCAGCATGAGGCAAGACCTTGGCTATTTCTGGAACACAGCTGCTTTGTGCATTTGTCAAACACTTCCCAGAGGGTTTTACTTCAGTGATGCTAGTCTCTTGTAATCGCTGCTAATTTCTTAGCTTCAGCTAACCAGCATCAATTATCCCAATAGTTCCTTCTATTCTTGACTGTAAGGCCAAAGCTATGTGGCTGAAGCTGCCAAAGTTCTGCTGCTTGCTGGAGTTGGAACACAGCCTCTTTGTTCTATTACATCCTTCATTGCGTAAGCTTGGCTGTCCTGCAACTTGCTCTGCAAACTGACCTAAAATTCCAACATGCATGCCTCTCTCTCTTCAGTTCTAGGATTAAAGTTTGTATGTACCACCACACCTAGACCTAGGCTTTTTCTTCTTGTAACTTGCTCTATACTACGCTGGTCTCAAATTTGGAGATCTGTTTCCCTGTCTCTTGGAATTAAAGGTATGTGCCACAATGCCTGGGCCTAAGCTTTTCATGGCCACTATACATCAAGATCTAGATCAACAGCATGTGTTTTCCATATCTGGATTGTACTTTATTCCAGATTAAAAGTCCAAACAAAAACAATAACGAAGCAAACAGTAAGTTTAGCTGGGTTGGATCTTGCCAAAAAATGTCACCACTCTCTTACTTCGTTTATCTCCTTGAACACAGGATTTAGCTCCATTTCACTTCCTGCTGTCTCTTTTTTACTTGGACCATATATTTTATACGTTTTCTTTCTAAGCTTGCTATGCTTGATCAAAACACTCCTCATAAAACTGATGTTGTGATCATCGTGCAGCTCCAGAAAGACCATATCAGGCTAAACAGTTCCATGTGAGGTTTATTGTGAGGGAAGGGCAAGGTGGCAGTGGAAAGAGAAGGGGGGCAGGGAGAGAGAAAAAAATCAGAGGGGACCTTCCTTTATATATGGATGGTGATATAATCACAGGTAAAGGTGGGAGGTGAGTCAAGTGATTCTTGGAATATGATGGCTGTTGCCTTGGCAAAAGGTGTGCAAGTCACACCTATTCACACACCTATTCACATCTGTCACAGGTTTTGGAGGTCCTGATATCAACAACTGAACTACAGCATGTTGTCTAAACTAGGCCTTTTTGAGATTAGCTTTGTAGGTGGAAGTAATCTGAATCTTTTCATTTTAGCCTCAGGCAGACTTTTCAGACAAGGACAAAAAGCATCCATATTCTTCCCCAAAGTATCACAAGACCACTCTCTAGCCAACATAGTAATTAACATTCTTCTTCTTTGGAATCTCTTGAGCTGGTTCAAATCACCCTCAACACCAGTATCCTCTATATTCCTAGTGGGATGGCCCAATAATCCCTTCTTAAAATGTTCCACTGCTTTCCAAATCCAAAGTCTGAACATCCATATTCCTCAAAATCAAAACATGGCCAAGCCTACCACAGCCATATTCCAGACCTTGATACCAATTTCTGTCTTAGGGTTTCCTTTGCAGTTACAAAACACTATAATCAAGGCAACTCTAACATAGATCTGACGTTCAATTTTGGTGTGGTGGTGTACCTGGTGTGAGGGAGGATCTATCCTCTCAGAAGAGGAGAATGGGGCATGTAAATGGACTGTGGGAAGGGTTTGCTAGGAGAGGACCAGTGATCAAGATGCAAAGTGAATAAATTAATCAATTAATTAATGGGAGAAAAAGAAAGCATTTCAGTTCAACATGACCCAGAAACTGTTGTTGGTTCAAAGTACATGTATTACCTTGAAACATTTACATTAGAAGTGTTTAAGTACAAGTTGAAAAAGAAGTCTACTTATGATAAGTAATTCAATCTCATGTGCAGAAAACAGATTAAGACATGACTACATTGAAATTCTTTGTAAAGTACAAGTGACATTTTTCATAAAGATAGGTTGTATAGATGAATTTAGAAGACAAGATAAACCCTGAGGGAGAATTTCATTAGAGATCAACTGAGACAAGCAAGCTCAAGATAATAATTTGAGGGAGAAACTACTATGTCCTGGTCACAGGTAGTGAAAATATTACTAGGTTATTAACTAAGGCTTTTCCCCATCCTTGTGTGTGGAAAGCATGTATATATCTACTCCTTTGATGAGAAAACCCTGCAAACTTAACATTCCTTGTTCCCTAAATGTTTATATATGAATACAAGGACAAATATGCCTAATTTCTTAATTATACATTGACTGGCTTTTCATGTTTTTACTTACAATTGGTAAATACAACTGAATGTTTTTATGATGTTATCTTTTGAAATGTAATAGAATATGAATTTGTGTGTTCAAAAGTATAATTATATCTTTATGAATTGAATATTGATAAATATGTTTTACCCACCCTGGAAAGTCCTAAATTGTGGATCCAAATTTAATATTTGATTAGTTATATTTGTGATAGAACAAGTGTTCATGAGACCAGTAAGTTTTTTATTTATCCATCTGTCCTGAAATCCCAGAAAAGAGCTATAGGTATAGACATAAAGTTTTAAATTAATAAAATGTTGGTAGAGAAAAATACATTTGATATAGGATTATTTTAACAAAAGTGCTATCAGGATGGATGCCATTTGTTTAAATCAGTAATAATAATCATAATAATAATAATAAACTATTTTTATAGAAGTAAAGTTTCAGGAAGTCATAGCGATTGCTACTTTTTAAAACTTTAATTACTTCATTCATTTTAATGATATTTTAATGGAAGTCGTTGATTTCAATGAAGCATTGTCTTCATCATGATTTGGATCTCTTAATGGCATGGCCACTCCACTTGCTAAGAACATCAGCACTGATATGACTATTCAGCAGACACTATAATGTCTGCAAGAATAAATCAAATGAAAGTTAATTGTAAGTTCAAATGGAAGTCCTGTGCAGCACTGTGATGTAAATGAGCTGAATCCCAGGAGCTAATGAGCATTGACTTCTCATTCAATGAGAGCAGACATGTGGGATATAACACACACTGTGAAAAGTATGAAATAACACAGGGAGTAGATTATAATCTCTCAGAATTCAGTAGCTTCCCCTCCCCAAATTAAAATGATTCATTGTGATTGAAGTGTGAAACTACAAATGCATATGGAACTTGTATACATTTTATTTTATTTTTACAACTGGAACAGAAGATGTGACAGAAACAACTTAAAGGAGAACAGATTTATTTTGGTTCATAATAGTGGAGACATTATTAGAGATAGACTCCACAGTAGTGGGAATGGAGCCATTAAGGGAGATGTGAGTTGCAAAACTGTGTCGCATCAAAATACAGAAAATATAGTTCAGGAGAAGTGGAAGCATAAATGTCATGGCCCTTTCTAGGAAGGTACCTCTGTTAAATAATATTGTCTCTTAAAGTACAAAGGTTTGATTCAGTCTTTGTATCTTAGTAGCAATTGTTGAATGTATAACTCATTCACATTTAAATTCTAATTCCCTAATATTCCTGTTTTTTTTTTCTTTTAGAACATCCTTTAAAGGAGGTAATTAAGAATTTCCTGAAGTCAAAGAGTAGAGTTGTCAAGAGGAATTTGATTCTTAAAGGAAAGGAGATGTATGTGCACTCACTGAGGAATAGTTTCAGGAGAATAGCATAAGATCTTCAGAAAGTAAAGAAAGAGAGATCCTAACAACTTATTCTAACAACTTATCGTACATTTCAGCCTCTGGGTTGGTTGTATGAAAATAGTGACATATTTTAGGAAACACCTATATTTTGTCAACCCCCAGTAGGGTGATCCAAGGGCAAAAAGTACAGGAAACGTAAAAAAAAAAAAAAAAAAAAAAAAAAAAAGTACTGACAAAGTCACCAGAAAGAGAGATTTCTAAAGAGTCTGGCATGCATTGGAGAAGTACTCAGCTTTTGTTCTCAGCTGGGCATGTGTTTGGAATCCTGGCCCTTTTAAAGAAGGAAAAGTGTTTTTTTGGAGCTGTGTAATCCTTATACTGTGATTAGTGAGTACATGAACCTTCACATGTATAAGTATACATATATACATGTAATATACACAAATGTACACACATGAACACAGTACTTACACAATAGCATTCTAATATAGATTTTTTTCTTTGATACTTTTCAGTGTTTACAACTTCTAAGATTTGTTTTGTGCATTCTTTAATTTTCAGGTTAGAGAGGTAGAGAAAGAAAATGATATAGATATGAAATTACACAGATTTGTATACATATCTAAATTTTACATATTTTCAACATATTTTTTCTCTTAATATATATATCTTAAAGGTATACCTATATAAATATTGATGTAAATGACCACACAACTGCTATGAAAACAGCACAAAACTGATTCCTCTACTCGGCCTATCCTCATGTCCACTTCCTCCTTGGAGACAAGAAGGGTTAGTGCAAAGGTCTACTTGTGCCAATTCAAATTCTTATACATGTAGTTGTATTAAATATGAGCCAACAGAACACTTAAGCCATCTAGACCTTGTCTGTTTTCCATGTCATGTGAAAATGCATTGAACAATTGTTCTTCATAGAAAAGATAAGTTCCAAGTTCATTTAAACATTCTTCCTTCATAATTATCTCTTATAAATGATACATCTGAATATTCAGTGATAGGTGATTAAGAATTAAGTGTATTCTTAGATTCTCTTTTCCTATAAAATCTTTGTTCTGTGTTTTCTAGGTTATGACCTTGTCCTGTAGTCTATGTGAAAACTGTTCTGTAAGCTCCTCACCCACCTACCCCATGTCCAAAGGCTTCCAAAGCAGTGCTCATTGTGTGCTACTGCCACCTTGTGGTCATGTATTTTTCTCTATGAGTCCATAAATCAAAATTACTACAAAGGTATTGAGCATGTAATTAAATACAAGCCTAAAATGAAACTTAGAAGTACCTTCTATTTTTAGTGAATAAATAATGTTTAGGAATGAGAAATCTTGCAATACTAACCAAACATTCAGTTCATTACAACATTTTATTTGAAGAAAGTAGTAAATTAACCTACCTAAAATATAGCCAATTTTAGTGCAGAATATTTTTTCTAATAATATTTGAGAAATTAACATTCTTAACAATATATTATAAATATATATTGTTATATAAATATATATAAATGTATTTATATTGTTATATAAATATATATAAATGTATTTATATTATATATATGTGTGTGTGTGTGTGTGTGTGTGTGTGTGTGTGTGTGTGTTATTTAACTCAGGCTGATTACAGACTTTTTATAACCAAAAAATGACATTGAATTCTGAATTTCTTGGCTCCACCTTTGAGTGCTCAGATTATCAGCATGAGCCTCCACTTATTTTTAAATTGAGAATATCATATATGACTACTCCTTAGTTATGCCTACAAGTTTAAAACTGTCCATGTCACCCATAAGCCCCACTTGAATTTTTTTTATGTAATGATTATTGATTCCCGTAAAAGACATGGATAATGACAAAACCAGTTCCCATGCATCTTGTATGGATGGAGACTTCACCTATAGATGAAGAGTTACCCTCAATCAATGGCTGGTGAGCATCATATCTTCCAGGGAGTAACCCTGGTAGCTTTTCAAAACATTTGAAGTATTTAAACATGTTGTTACAATTCTTTCATAATGTACTTAGCATATATATTGTGGGTGTTTCCATTGCTCTAGTTTATTACTATGTCAGTTCTGTAAGTTTTTACTAATTTTCATAGAGTTTCACATATATTTTTTCAGTTATTTAGTAAAATTATCCCAAGAAATAAATATTGACTTTAATTCATATGCTCTAAAATTAGTAAGAAAAAAATTCAATATAGATACATAGAAGGGTAGATAAATATATTGATGTCACCATGGTCTTACTCTCAGGAAGGAATTTCTGGGATGATTGATTTATTCATTTCTCTCTCACATATTATATTTCAGTGACCTTGTAGCTTGAAGTTCCTAACAAACTGAATAAACTATTTTCTTTGATGAAGTGATTTTTGTGATAAAATGTATATATTATATATATTTATCTCCAAATATATATTGAAATATTCAAACCAAGATGTCTTTCTATTTTTTTCTTTAAGGCCTTTTGGAAAGTAGAAAACTATAAATACGGAAGTTGACCTAAATGATGTCATGACATTATACTCATTGGATTGTTCAATGTGATTTCAAGGATGGCAAGACTTTATAAATGATTTTTTTTGAGAAATTAAATCAACATTGTAAACAAATTCTAATGCTTATCTTAAGATATTAATTCTTTAGAGAGACAGATACAGTCAAAATGAGCTTCAAAGCACATCTCACCACTGTGCCATGTTCTCTTTGCTGTTCTCTGAGCTTCAGTTGCAGATGAGCCTCGAAGCACATCTCACCACTGTGCCATGTTCACTTTGTTGTTCTCTGAGATTCAGTTGCAGATCTTCTTAAGCCTTGAAATGCACCCTTAGCATTGCTAAGTGTTTCAAGCAGATGTTCCATTCATAGAAAAAAAAAAGAAAGAAAAAGAAAGGAAAAAGGGAGAAAGAAAGAGAGAAAGAGAGAGAAAGAAAGCAAAAGAAAGGCTGAGAACCTTGCAGAGATTAGTAGAAACCATTCTTATTCATTAAATCAGGGACAGAAAATAAAACAAATCAGAAGTTCCCAGGGTTGAGTAGATATATGTTGCATTTTCCCCAAATTCTACGGTAACCACTCACCTTTATCATCCATGACCTATGGAACCATAAGACAGAAAATTAACTAATAAGTCTTTTTATTTTCTCTGTATAAGCTATTCAGATAGATCATTAGTAGTATTTTGATTCTTGAAATCATTTTCATTTATTCATATCTTTGTTAGAAACACACAATAAGATCATTTCTATGAATGTGGAAAATAAACTAAAAGAGAATATTTTTTATTAACAGGATGATTAAAATCATTAAATTCAGAGGTCTTAATGACATACTGAGTGAATTCACAGGCAGGTTTCAAATTTATTACAAATTGTCTACCTACAGTCCTAGACTTAGCTCAGACTCTTAACTTGCTTTGTCCACACAGTGGCCCTAAACTGGTAAATTGTTTCTTACCACTTTCCTCGCTCCTTGCCTACACCTGATGTCATCTCCACTACAAATACTAATAACACCACGTATAAGTATTTAGATTGGTTTGGAGTTTGTCTCTATGTATAAAGTTAAGTGAATTCTAGCCATAGTAAAACCTATTGGTTTATACTTATTGCTTTATCCATAAACAGAAGAATGCAACTTAGCAATGTTTCTTTAATTCATTCCAAATTTGCTTTATTTGACCAATTATTGTTGTTAAAATACACAGTGCACATTTATAGCATAGAATACATCATGATGGAATGGATAGAATCAGTGAGAGCTAGACGGGGTACCCAACTTCCTCATGATTCTGCCTGTAGCCACCACTAGCACTACTGTGGCCCTTGTTTCATTGGTTATCTAAAGAAATGCTGAATATAGCATTGCCAAGAGATGAGACTCAAAAATACAACCTCATGGTGATATAAAGCTCATGAAAGATAAGCTGATTACAATAAGGGCAGACAACAAAAATGTTTGAGAATTCCTTGTAAAAGAACTTTTTTTTTACTATGTTGGTGGAAATACAAATTGTGAAATCCAGTACAGAAGTTCATGGAAACTAAAAACAGGTATAGTATATGATTTAGTTGTTCTGCTTCTGGGCACATACTGAAATGAAATAAAGTGAGTACCTTGAAACACTACCTGCATTTTCAGATTAGTCTCCATATAACCAATGTAAAACAAGGTACAGAAGCAGGTCTAATGACTGTCAGTGAGTGTACAAATAAAGCAAATATGACATTCTTACATATCTGTGACACAAAAATACATATACTGAGATGAAATATACTTAAAAATGGATAACTTAAAAAGTGGATAACTCTGGACATACTAAATGAAAGGAGCCAGATGAAAAATAAATACAAAAACTATTTCATATTATTTATGTGAAAATCACAAAGTAGTTAAGTTAATACGATTTATATAATATGCCATATAGATACTCATGAGTGTGGAAAAAGATAAGCTTTAAAAGCATGCCACAATTAATGTTTTCTTTCAAATTTTAGTGTTATGAGCAAGCAGTAACATTACAGGAGGAATAGGGAAACTAAGTGTGAACACAGACTAAAGATCTAGAAAAGTCAAAGTTGTTTAGTGAAATAAATAGGTATTGTAAGCTTTGTTTTAAACTAGGTGGTTGTGGTGGTTTGAGTAGATGTGGCCCCTATGTGAAAACACATAGTCTTATGTGTTTTCATGTGTGACTGATAGAGAATGACACTATGAGGAATTGTTACTTTGTTGGAGGAAGTGCGTCCCTGGGGGAGTAAGCATTATCATCTCCTTCATTTAAGCTACAACCAGTATGGCATCTAATCTTCTGCTACCTATGAATCAAGATATATAACTCCTAAGTCCTTCCAGCACTGTGTCTACTTGCACACTGCCATGCTTCCCTCCGTAAGGATATTGGACTCTGAAACTGCAAGCCACACCCAATTAAATATTTTCCTTATTAAGAGTTGTCTGGATCATGGTTCTTTTTTTTTTTT